>PVIC010043397.1:0-15334 GCA_004025085.1 Thryonomys swinderianus | reverse complement strand
CAGGCAAGCCTCGAACTCAGCAATCCTCCTGTCTCTGCCTCCCGAGTGCTGGGATGACAGGCATGAGCCACCACGCATGGCACTGTCATATGGGTACTGATTGCTGGTGGGCGTGAGTCACCACGCTCCAGAAACACTGAGCTAAATCTCTGGCCCTGTTTTGCTCTTTTTATTACCATCACATTTGAAGAAGTGAGAATAAGATCATGTCATATACTGGTACAAATTCCCAATATTGAGTGTGATCATGTGTATATACAATGTATCAATAAAGATAAACAAACAACAACAAAAAACAAACCAACAAACAAAAACCCACAGTTGGTCTTACCTGCCTGGAATCCCAGATACCTGGAATCAAGCTACTTGGGAAGCTGAGGCAGGAAGATCATGAGTTCAACAGCAGCCTGAGCAATGCATCAAGATCCTGTATCATGAAACAAAACAAAATAATAATATTTATGTCATGTCTTAACTAAATGATAAAGTCAATTAAAAAAGAATATTGATAGGTTTTACATGTATGTAAAGATCAACAATTTATTTACACTGTTCTATAGAAATATGTAAATTATATGATAATAATTCACAGAGTAGGAAGTTGGGATTTGAACAGGTGGCTGAAACAAATTTAAAAAAACTAATATCACTCTTTACAGAAAAAATAATTGAATTATTTTTGTTCCAGCAATGACTACAATGGTAATATATGTTCCCTTATTGATTACGTGACAAAAAGCAGGTGGATTTTTAAGTAAGGAAAATTCCGGAGCTTTACCATTCAGCAGATCTCATGGGGGTGCCTGAGATTAACTAGTGTAAGAGATTCTAATGGAAATTTTTGTCAGAAAGATAAGGTTGAGTGAGACACTGAGTAAATTCTAGTATTATTCACAAGAATAAAATATGCTGTATTAGTTGTACTAAATGAGATCCCTCAGGTAATGAAAACTTTTGAGGTCTGTACTGTAATTTGTGTTTTTACTAATTGTATATTCCACATGGAACCAAATCTTGAGAGATTTCATAAGCCTTTTGGGAAGTCGTTGTATATTTCTGAATCTCATGTCAACATCTCTGAATAACATGGACTGCTAAACTTTGGTAAATGCCTTGTGGTAAGTGAATATCAATTTCTTAGCAGGTCATGTAGTTCTGCGTGGTGTTAATTGATAATTAGTTATTTGATATATTAGATTTGTATTACCAGTTAATTATTAAATTTAATACATAGTAGGCTTTTAAAAAATTTTATCTTCTTATAGCTCACTTAATTCTAAAAATTTTTAAAAACCTGTACAATCTCTTACAGATAATATTATGAGTTATGAGTAGCATAATTTGACCTCAGTCAGACAACCGATAAGTGGCAAAGTCAGAACTGGGCCTAGCAGTATTCATTTATCGTTTGAGTTCGTATTTGCTTATTTTTTAAATGATTGCAGAAAGTACATTGTAAAAATGGCCAACTCTTCTGAAGATTTTGACTGGAACCAGGTAATCCTGAGTGTAACGTCGATTTATTTATTTACATTCTGACTGTATATATCCTGGATGACTTGATTTTCATGGCTTTATTTTCCATTAACTACATTTCAGTGTTGTTATATCCTGCCAAAACCATGGTAAATGAGACAAACAAATTTTTTTTTTTTGAGAGAGAGGGTCTTGTTTTGTGATTCAGGCTGACCTTGAGCTCACTGTGTAGCTCAGGCAAGCCTCAAACTCAGCAATCCTCCTACTTCTGCCTCCTGAGTCCTGGGATTACAGGCATGAGCCACCATACCTTGCCTGGAAGTCGAGCTTTGACGAGTTAAATCAAGTCTAGTGAAAGGCACAGTTGGCCATTATGTTATTAAGTTAACAAAGTACAGTTGGATCTGGGCTCTGAAGCAAGTCGTGGTCAGTGTTTAAGAAATTATTGACAGGGCCGGAGATTTAGCTCAGTGGTTCCAGCACCTGCCTCGCAAGCACAAGGCCCTGAGTTCAATCCCAATAACCACATACAATGCTGGGCAATGTGACTCACGCCCACCAGCCATCAATACCACATACCACAGTGCCAGGTGTGGTGGCTCACGCCTGTCATCCCAGCTCTTGGGAGCCAGAGACAGGAGGATTGCTGAGTTCGAGGCTTGCCTGGGCTACATAGTGAGCTCAGGGCCAGCCTGAAATACAAAGTGAGACCCTGTCTCAAAAAAAAAAAAAATATTGAGACTATTTTAAATATGAAAAGATTAACACACGCAGGTAGGCAGAAGCAGTAATGATGTCATCTCCCTGCTACTCCCAGTACTAGTGTGAGCAAGTAGCTGCTTTAAATTCTCCTGACTGGGCAGAGAGACCTGATGTATGTGCTGATATAGCTTCTGAAACCTAAATCATGAGGCCCTGTATATAGCTTTCCTTGTGAACCAGAATTTTGGCCCTTTTTCTACTGTTACTTCTCTCTGTGCTTCTTGAAATAAACCTGAGGAATTTTTCACTTTGCTTTGTTTTGTTTGCTTTTCCAATTGGGAGCAAATGCTTACTGTGCTGAGAAATAGGAACAAATAGTATTCTCTCTGGATTACCTTGAATAATGAGAACTGTTGCTTCTTTTCTTATTCAAATCCCTAAAGTTACTTGTTGCTTTGGAATAATTCACAAATCAAATTCATAAACCATGTTATAAATATAAAAAATAATACAATAGTAACTGATAATTACATACAGGCCTGATATTCATAAGGAGCTAAGCAGATCTTATTTTCATAACTTTCTTCAATTGTGGAAGAAATAAAGCCCCCACAGTGAATGACACTTGGTCACCAAGACCTTACACTAAAGAATAGTGCCAGGTTTTAGTCCACTCCTCTATCTCCAACTGAGAAACATTTCTATGGATGTCTTCATTCAACCATAGTGCAAAAGATCTGAAATTAATACATACTTTATTCTGATGAAATTCATACAGGAGTCTTGCAATATTTACTTGGTACAAAGTGACAAATACTGTATAGGAAGACTCCCTTTCTATTGTCTTTGTACTTCATGAAAACTTAGATCTCATTCTCCACTTAAAAGACATAGTTTAAGCAATCTTACTCTTCTGACAAAAATATCTGTATTAATAGAATACAAGAGACTTTATAATGTGAGATTCAACTATCCAATTTTCTTGTCTTTCAAATGAAATTACATCCTAAAAGTGTGTACAGTGGGATTTCTACAAGAACTGTAAGTATATTTTCTGTAGTCTTCAATAAATTAGTTTGTTATTTTTTATTAAATGTCTTCTTTGTAGTGGGAGAAAATAACAGATCAATACCTGCTTTACATTTATGAGCATTGTTATACATTTATATATGTTAAGTGAAAGAACCAATACTCCCAATTTTATTTTTATTCCTATTAGGCACATACCATATGTATATGTGTGTGTGTGTGTGTGTGTGTGTATGTTTTATGATGGATCTAGTGAGCAATATATAGTCTTACATTCTTTTTTTTGTTGTTGTTTTTGAGACAGGGTCTCGCTTTGTAGTTCGGGCTGGCTCTGGGCTCACTATGTAGTCTAGGCAAGCTTCAAACTCAGCAATCCTCCTGCCTCTGCCTCCCGAGTGCTGGGATTACAGGCGTGAGCCATCACGCCTGGCTAGTCTTACATTCTTAACTAGTAGATATTACAACCAGATGTTTCCATTGCTTTTGCTTTTATATGTCTCAAAAACAGAAGTAGTGTCTTTTATGTGGCACAGTATGGTTGTAGATGTAGTATTATAGCTCAACTAAACATAGGAGAGAAAAATTTGTAGACAAACAAAGCAGTGTTTTCTCTGCTTACAGAGAGCATGACAAATAGCAGTTACTTATTTTCACTTTTATTTGATGTAAGGACATTTCATTTTCAGAGAAATCTCAGATATGAACACATTACTGTTTTTGACTTTAAGGGATTCACTCAATGAATTTCATATGATATTTAAATATTGAATTTCATATTCCCCTACCTTTTGGAGTTGAAGACATTGAAAATAAATAAATGTTCATCTGATGAAGCAGGGTAACAATTTTTGTGCATATGAACTATCTTGGGTGTTCGTGTATGTTTTCACATAACCAAATTTTTGGAAGCTTTAGATAACTTCTTAGTTTGAGGGGTTTTCTTTTTTAGTTTTTGGGATTTTTCTTGTGACTGTGAAACTGCTCTTCTTGTTACCCTCAGCATTAGCTAACGACTTTTTCATATCTTCTTACCCCTTCCAAATTCAGTGACTTCATTCTTTATGATTGCAAGTACATGAAAAAAAAAAGGGGGTTTTTGGATATAAAAATGTCATGGCTCTAAGAGATTCCCATCGTGGGCTAAGCAAATGAGCTTTGCTAAATGGATATTGCAATATTTACAGTGGTTTCTTAAAGGTTGTTTATTCATACAGTTGTTTTTTTTAACACTGAGATTTTAAGTGACAATAATTATCTCCAGGTAAGTGAAGTACTACTACCTATCTGTAGGAGTAGAAAATGTGTTAGCTGTGCGTAAGCCTATTCATAAACTGTGGTATACAGTACATGAATCTGAACCCCAAAGGCCCCATCTCTGGGCTGACTTTCATACTGTGTTGGCCTTTGTTTGGGCCCATTATATCAGTCTGCTTCCTGGGGCTCAGTGAAGGTCAGAGCATGTGACTATAGATAGTCCAGTTTCACAGTTACTATTGACGAGATTGCTTGGAGTTTGCACTTCAATAAGTCTGGTGATTGTTTCAGAGTATTATCTAACTTCCTGAATTTAGAGACATAACTCTTTTTCTGATGTGCTCTTGGAGATAATGCCTCATCTAATTCAGTCTTTAAATGAACACATATATCAAGTACCCTGTTATGTTAGAAAAGGTTTATAAAGAAAATATATTCTAGCAGGGCATGGTGACTCATGCCTGTAATCCCAACACTTAGAAGGCAGTTAGGAGGATTGCTGTGAGTTCAAGCCTTGCCTGGGCTACACAGCGAACTCTGGGCCAGCCTGAACTACAAAGCAAGACCCTGTCTCAAGAAAAAAAATATATATATATATATTCTAGGAACTTTTTATACATTTTTGTGATCACAAGTTTTTTATGCAAAATAAAAACAAGCTATTGCTTTATATATAGATTATATACACTGATTTTTCTTATTTTGAAGAAGATAATTTAAAGCTACATCATGTTGATGCTCTATCATGATCTAAGAAATACTTTTATTATTCAGTGACTCAGTGAAAAATTATTACTCTTGCTACTTTAGGAAGTACAAAGTGTATCAACTCTGAAATTTTGGAAAGAACTGTCAATGAACAACAAAATCTCCAGTTTTAATCTAACTCCTTTGGAAGGAAAGCCTGTGAGGGTTTAGCATGGAATGATGGAGAGGAGGAGGGATGTGCTGGAAAGGACAGTGCTGCTTTTCTGCTGCTTGAGGTGTTGCAGCTGGAAGTCAACCCTACTCCTTTAGTGCTCATGGAACAAGGAAGGTCTACACCGTAGTTTCAGAGAAAGGCATCTCACTTCTCTCTGTCACATTCACACTGAAAAGGTCCAGGAGCACTCAAGACATTTTCAGAGGACAGAAGTGAGAGGATCAGAGCCTGAAGTGATGTGGAGCCATTTCTGTACATGCTTTCTATCCCTGTGATCTCTTTATAGACATCCTTTGTGTGTTATCTCCCAGTTTTAGAAACTTCTAATGATGTTGATTGCTGTATGTGGGTGGGGTGGTTGAAATGCCCAATGTTTGTATCTTCAGAGCTAGATCAGAAGCCCTGTGGTCACAAAGTCTGAAGATGCTTTTGGCATGTACTCAGATAAAAGAGCCCGAGTGGTCTTATTTTAATCCTATGAACGAAAACATGGTAGGTGTGTTGTGTTTTTTTGTCTAAGGGAAGCAGCTAGAGGTGAAATCCAGGCAACAAAGGGAAAACGCACTACCTTAAACAGGAGCGTTCATTGGTTGAATTTAGGTGAAACAAGGCTTTGAACTTCATTCTGAGCCTTTGTCTTTGCATTTTTAAGAATTCCTCAGAAGGAACAAAGTCCTGGTTCAGATAAAACTATCAGAGAAGAAAACAACCAAAAGGAGCCTTTTGTTTTGGGAATCAGAAAATAACCCTACTGTTCCTCCCCTCTCATTCTTCCTACAGATAATGTTTTGTAAGAAATGGACACTTCAAACCATTCTTTGGTGACTGATTTTATCCTTGAAGGGTTAACGAAGAATCCAGCACTTCAACTGCCCCTTTTCCTCTTGTTTCTTGGAATCTACGTGCTCACAGTGGTGGGCAACATAGGCATGATCCTTTTAATTGTCATCAGTTCTCAACTTCACTCTCCAATGTATTATTTTCTCAGTCACTTGTCCTTCATTGATCTGTTCTACTCCTCGGTCATCACCCCTAAAATGCTGGCAAACTTTCTGTCAGAAAGGAATGTTATCTCCTTTCTGGAGTGCATGACTCAGCTCTACTTCTTCCTTCTTTTTGTCATTGCAGAAGGCTATCTTCTGACGGCCATGGCCTATGACCGGTATGTTGCTATCTGCAGCCCACTGCTTTACAATGTTGTCATGTCTCACAGGCTCCGTTCCACAATGATGGTTGTAGTATACTCCCTGGGTTTGTTTGGGGCCACAGTTCACACCACTCGGATGGCAGTCTTGCCCTTCTGTGGATCTCACATCATCAGCCATTACTTTTGTGATGTTCTGCCCTTGTTGACCCTGTCTTGCTCCAGCACTCACATTAATGAGATACTGCTGTTTATTATTGGAGGAATTAATACTTTAGCACCTACACTGGCTGTTCTCATCTCTTATGCTTTCATCCTCTCTAGCATCCTGCGTATTCGCTCTGCTGAAGGACGGACCAAGGCCTTTGGGACTTGTAGTTCCCACCTCATGGCTGTGGGCATCTTCTTTGGGTCTATAACATTCATGTATTTCAAGCCCCCTTCCAGTCAGACTATGGACCAGGAGAAAGTGTCCTCTGTGTTCTACACCACAGTGATCCCCATGCTGAATCCCCTGATCTACAGCCTGCGGAACAAGGAAGTGAAGAATGCACTGAGGAAAGTGGTTGGGGGGATGCAGGCGTGCTGATAAAGTGGGATCTCCTCGGAATCAAGAAAAAAATCAGATGAAAAGTTGTTATAGGGTCTTGCAATCTTCTTTATCTCTCCTGGAGAGAAAATTCATCAATATTTAAAATATCTTATACTTAACAGTATTTGAGGCAAAAAATAAAATATTCTGATAATATAATATTGGAAGTGTTTTAGTGAAAGAGGAGCCAACAGAAAGGAAGGGCAAATAAATACTACAAATGTTATGATTAGGATGATATTCCTTCCTGTTGGAAACTAGAGATAATATAGTAAAATAGGAAAGAAGAAAAGGAAGCAAATAAATACTACAAATGTTATGATTAGGATGATGATATTCTCTCCTGTTGAAAACTAGAGATAATAGAGTAAAATAGGAAAGAAATAGGAAAATAGTAAAATAGGAAAGATAATAGAGTAAAATAGGAAAGAAGGTTTTCTGACTATTGGGACAGGAACATATATGAATGAGTTTACCTGCACATTCAGTTAATGTTCCAGTTTCTATGCATATTAATATGCTACTTGTCCCTCATACAGTGCTTTATTCAATCTGAAAAGACATTGCAAAAGGGAATGCATTTAGTCACCTTGGGGCCAAGCCTGGTAATTATCTCATTTGCTTCAAAGAGATAAATGTACTCATACTGTACACAGAGTCCATCCAAAATATATTCATGCTTCAGGAGAAAAAAATAATAAATGTTTAGAAGCTAAGGGCAACTATCTGAGTTCCTCTTGTAATTGTAGGGGCTAAAGGAAAGTTGTACTACTTTCATGATGTCTTAATATATTTAGCATTAAAATATTTATACAAATTTTTCTTTTCCTGAATTGTATATATGCTTTTGAAGGGGTATGTATATTTTTAGTTTAAAAATACTTAAATAAATTTAGCAAACTGCAAAAATACATGTTTGAAGCTAAACATTAAAAGAACATTAAGGCACCAGTATAGGCAATTAATAAAAATACAAAGTAGTCTTCATGGTCGATAAGGGAACAGTATATTTCAGTTAGCTGCTTCAGTGTTCTGAAAGACAAGAACAGGAGTAGATGGGGTTTCCATCTTAATGACTTGATAATCACTGTGATCTTTTCTACCATGAGAATTTGGAATGAGATCCTGCACAGCCTCCAGTCTTAGCCTGTAGTCTCATGCTTTCCACCCAGTTTATACTGAGGGTGTGGAGAAACTTCCTTTCAAAATTCTAATGAAAAGTTATCTCACACTCTTTGTTAGTTTTGGTGGATTCTGTAACAAATTTCCACCAATATGATAGCTTAAACCAACAGATATTTATTCTCCTATTATTCCAGAGGGTAGAAGTTAAATTTTCTATTAGCCTTCCTTCCTTCTGGGAATCCTACAAATGATCTACTCCCATTTTACATTGTAGTTGCCCCACTCACATTTCTGCCTCTTTGGTCACAAAAGATGAGACTATTTAGTGTGAAATTTATATCTGCTATTTTTCATAAGGACACTCTTTTCTGAGACAGGGTCTTGCTTTGTAGTTCAGGCTGGCCCTGAGCTCACTAAGGAGCCCAGGCAAGCCTAGAACTCAGCAATTCTCCTGACTCGGCCTCCTGAATGCTGGGATTACAGGCGTGAGCCACCACACCTGGCATTATGGTGTGTGGTACTGATTACTGGTGGGAGTGAGTCACCATGCTTGATATTGTTGTATATGGTTACCTGGGATCGAACCAGGGACCTTGCACTTGCTAGGTAGGCACTGGAACCACTGAGCTAAATCTTTGGCCCCAGGACACTCTTGATTTCATTTAAGATTCAAGGTCAACATAGTTATTCCATATCTCTAGATGAAGATCCTCAATGCCATACATTTGGAAAGCCCCATCACCTTTTGTATAAAGTTGCATTTTTAGTATCATGTGTATACTTGAGAGACATTTGCTTTAGCTTTCCATAGAACTTCAGGGACACAGGACTTCTGAGATTAATTTATATGGCACATATTTTCTGTCTGGGGTTCTTACTGTATTGACTAGTGGATGGAACAGAAAAATAATTCTCAAAAGTTATGAGTAATAAAAGTTTGAAATCTTTTTAGCTACATAAACTCAAGGGAAAAATTGAGAAGCTTTAAACCTTCCTTTAACTTATACAAGATACAGATCCAAATGCTTGGAAGAATTAATTATAGGGGCCAGAGGGTTAGCTCAGTGGTTCCGGCACCTGCCTCGCAAGCGCAAGGACCTGAGTTCGATCCCCAGTAACCACATATAATCACATATAATGCTGGGCATGGAGACACGCCCACCAACAATCAACACCGCATACCACAATGTCGGACGTGGTGGCTCACGCCTGTAATCCTAGCACTCGGGAGGCAGGGACAGGAGGATTGCTGAGTTCGCGGCGGCTTGCCTGGGCACCATAGTGAGCTCAGGACCAGCCTGAACTACAAAGCGAGACCCTGTCTCAAAAAGCAAAAAAAAAAAAAAAAAAAGAATTAATTATATATTTTGAGTCTAAGTCAGTCTCTGTCATATAAAAATGATATCTTTGCTTCTTATTATACATCTTACAGAGTCATTATTAAAGATACTTGCACACCATTAATATGTATTATTTATAATGAACACCAATACTATGTTCAAATATGGCAATTTCACTCACAACTTTTGACTTCATTAAAGAAGGCAATTTACTGGAGGAAATCCTGGAATATTTTGTAGTCTAGAACATGATAGCTGAGTTTTACAGTTTTCAACTAAAATGCCCCTCAAATGTCATGTGCTAAATGGCTTGGCTGTCCACTAATGGCATCTGGGATGGGACTGGGTCCTGTGGGCTCTCATTTGCCCAATGGACCAGTTCACTGTTGGATCAGTAATTTGTGGCATTATTTGAAAGTGCTGAGAACTAAGGATATAAGGCTAGTTGAAGAGAGTGTGTCATGTGGCATGACCAGGGAAACTCTATCTTGTCCTGGCCCTTTCCTCTCCTGTTGCCTTTCTGCTTCTGGTGGACCCAAAGAGAGAATCCTCCTGCACACTCACTGTCATTGTGTTCTGCCTTGTGTCAGACACAAAGCAAAGGAGGCAGAGGATTATGAGAAAACCCTCTGACACTGTGATCTGAAAAAACAACAACTTTCCTCCCTTATTTTCCTCTTTGTCATAGCAATGCAAAAGGATGGCTGTGAAATGCCATATCTCTAAAAGTGCCTGTCCATGAATGGTCCTGGCATAGGAGGATTCTTGGACATATGTAGTGGTGGAAATCCATGGAAGACATTTAGTTCACTGGTAACATAAACTAGAGTCACCAGAAAACATAGGAAAATAACAAGAATAATGACGCTATTCTCAAAGTGATGAGTTCATGGAGAAAGAGTTCACTGGAAATGTTTCACAGCATCCTACAAGAATTCTGACTCAAGCTTTCAGAAAAGAAACACAAATAGAACATTTAACTATCTTAACAATTCTACCATTCTCAAAATTAGTATTTTTTGTTTTGTTTTGTTTTGTTTTGTTTTGTTTTGTTTTGTTTTTTGAGACAGGGTCTCACTTTGTAGTTCAGGCTGGCTCTGAGCTCACTATGGAGCCCAGGCAAGCCTCGAACTCAGCAATCCTCCTGTCTCTGCCTCCCGAGTGCTGGGATTACAGGCGTGAGCCACCACGCCCGGCTCAAAATTAGTATTTTTTACGACCACAAAATTTCAGTAAAGGACTACCATAGTGTTGCTAAAACTTGGTTTATGAAGTAAAGGCAATAGACAAATAACTAAGCAAAAAAACTCCAAAAAATATAGCTATTTTATGTGATTTTAGAACCATATTAAAAATTAAATAACACTTTGAATTCAAGAACACTTTATAAAATAAAATTGACTTTATAAAGTAAAATTTTTCTATCCCAATCTCTCCTCTTAAGTTTTGTTTTAACTAACAGACAACCTTGCAAACAATTTGGTACTGAGTTCCAACTTGCTTTAGGGAATTATTAATCTGATTTGTTGGTGCTACAGAATTGCTGATACCTTGAGAATGTAATGATGAGAAATTTCTTCTTCAAATTTATCTACTCAGGACAGAGTAAGGCATGATCATTTTTTGCAGAGGATTATAAAATACTGAGTGTTCCAGGTATCTCTGGGCTCAAGAAGTCTTGTGGGATTTGCAGTTGGATGAGCATATTTTATAATTTTAATGAGATCCCTCAGCTCACTGAACCTTAGATAAAAGCTGGACTTCATATCACTCCTTTACTTTGAAGACAGGGAGAGTCAGATGCCACAATCTGTTTAAAGATACTGAGAACAGGTACTATCCGATGAGTATTGTTTTAATTTTGACTGATCAAAACAATTCAGTTTCGATGAATAAGTAAATAAATATGATTAAATTGTTTTTTGATGGCCATAAGACTGATCTCTGACATGAGCACAGTGAGCAAATTCTGACAATTTCAACCTCTAGGGAGGATCGAGGTAAGTGAAGTTCACTTGCAGAAATAGAAACATGTCTAATAGCAAGTTGGCTACTCTATTATTTCTAAAAGATCATCAGCAGTGCCAACCCACCTGCAGCAGCCTAGCTTTACACAGGTGCATGTGCCTGGTATTCTCTCTTGTTGGTTTGTCCTTCCTCTTCCTTTTGTCTTAATCTCATCTCATATCCTCTTTGTAACTCCCATCGCACCATCTATGGGGATGATGCTAATCTTAAGTTTAATGAGCTCAGAAACAAAGCCTCATGGAGGTTTCCTTAACTCCATAGTGTTTACTTCATCTGTTTTGGTTTCTGTATTTGTTTTCCTTGACTTTTTGCACACCAACACATACGCCTGCATCTCCAAGAGAGAGAAGTAACAAGGACAGAAGTAATCCATAGTACAGTATTTGTTTGTGGCAGAATAATGAAATGAAGTCGCTACGTTCTTATCTATCTTGGAATAATGTACTCAGGCCACTGTGGGAAAAATTAAAGTTCATTCAATACTTGTAGCTCCACTTTGCTTCTTGCCAGACTCAAAAATGCTCCCGCAAGTTTCCCGCTTTGGTATAAAGAGGCTTCATCGTCCTCAGTTCCCAACCTCTGAGGCCTAGTTCTCCTACCCTCTCCTCAATTTTCAAAGCTGGAGATGTAAATACGTGCACACTAAACCAGCCACAAATGTGTAAATATTTTCATTATTCAAGCCCTTACCAAGAATAAAAAATGAGTAAAACACACAGATAATATCTTCTTATAACCAAAATAGTGTATTTCCATCTCATGTTCTAGGCTTTTCTGTAAAAGTCTGTATTTTTGAAATATGGGACAAATTATATTTGCATGTGTATTTTTGGATAATAAATTTTTACATTCATTAATTATGATGATCATAAGAATTTTTTGAAAGACACTGACTCCTACTTCCTGGATTTGCACATTGTAAATTACATTCAATGACATTCATATTAATAACATATATTAAATGTACATATTGAATGAAATGTTTATTACATTGCATTAGAGATACTTGAAATTTGGTTAACATCAAATTATGTATATTAAAATAGTAAATGTCGAAGACTGGTGAGCAATAAATTCAGCCCTTAAAGTCAACCTTATTGGCTACTTGAGTAGATTGTAAGTTTATCTGTTTAAGGTCATTTAGCACTTTTGTTATCAGAAAGAAATAGGAAGTGCTGAGTTCAAAAGTTGGAAAGATTCTTCTCCCTCTGGATTAATTATAGCCTCTAATGCATACATGTTCACTGCGAACTTCCAGAGAAACATATAGAAATATGTACTGGAAAAGTCAAGCCCTCTTTTTTACTGTGCTCTTGTTTCTTCATAGGAAATCTAGAACGTTGGAAAATGCTGTTCAAGGCTGTAATTTTAGTGTTTCATGTACCTTCCCTCAGGAGATTATGGAAAATTGTCTTTCAATTATTATCCTTCAACATTTTACATTCTCTTGGAAAGGCTTTTCTTATGGCAAAACTGACTTTTCCTTTCTCTATTTAGCTTTAGTAAAAATTATGGGGGAAAGAGCTTTGTGTTATACCTCTGTGTTTCCTCTTCTGAACGTTTCAGGATGGGCAGTTTCCAGACTGTGCACTGTGCTTAAGCTCCACCCACCTGCTGCAGGTCATCTAGATTGGCGAGTCCTGGAAATGCTTAGATCTCTTGGGCACTGTGCAACATCCAAAAACATTCACATTTTCTTGGAGTCACACAGTCTTTTAGCTTTCTGAGTGAGAAGACAGTAAATACTTAGATGTTAATCTGTCACTTAAACTAAAGTGGGAAAAGGACTCTGGTATTATTCTCCCTGGACTGAAATCCTGTCAAGAGTTTCAGAACCTCAGGTTCTTCATATGTATAACAGGAATATATGTAATGCTTATTAGTTCAGGCATTGCTCAATAACTAAATAATGTAATGGGTGTAAAATATGCAAGCGATGTTCACCCAAGAAGACACAGTTGCAGAGAACACAAGGAAGAAGAGGATGAGGATGCTGAGTAGGAGAATCATCATCATCATCTCTGGTAGCCTTTTTTAGTTGGAAGAACAGCAGAGTTTAGACCCTGACAACACACATGCTCTCAAGTAGCTCCACCATAGAACTAACTCATGCTGAAAGGTGTGGACCAATTTCAGTGTAACTTTTAGGAAATAAGCATCACATATATATTAAATAGATATTATATATAATATCTATTTAATTATATATATTCAATTTTATATCTATCATCTATCTATATCTATCAATCATCTATCTATCTATCTATCTATCTATCTATCTATCTATCTATCTATCTATCTATCTATCTATCATCTATATTTCTTCAGACCCTAAGCATTAAAATAGTTCAAAGTTTGTACCAATAACAAAATTCTTTCATTCAACCTCATGAGCACCTTCTCCTGCCAGGTAAGGGATGGTTAATGGGCATGGGTTCTGATTCATAAGGGCATACTAATTCACTGCTAATGTTCCAGACTGGCAACTTTTCTGGGGAGGATGACTGAAGAGATTCTCATGAATTTTATTGTTGATTACTTATGTATAGGAGCCTGTTCTTCATTAGGGATCACAGAATTAAAGCTCCCACCTGTCCATGCTTTGCCAATTTAAGATGAACAATATTTATGTCAGCTGAGTCCTGTACAGTACTTATACCCTGGAATGTTGAGACTGTGGTAATTAGTTGACTTAAACTGAAACTCTTGGCCGCTTTGACTCAAGCTGGAACTGAGAGGTGCTTTTCAATGCTCTGTGGCTAATACTTCATTCTCTCCCTAGTTCCACATGTTGTAAGAGATTCTTTCAGGTCTTTGAGTTTGACAAAACTGGGGAAATTGATAGTAATCAGAATAATTTGCCAAAATTTCTCCTATTTAATTCTGAACAAATAGTTAATGGGTAATTCTTATCTTAAAGAGTTGATCTGTCTGCAAATTTCATGAGGTAGAGGCTTCAAAATAAGCCAGAGAACAATGTTATGGTATGAAATTTGGGCCAATGTGGAAGAGGTCCCAGTTGATTTTAAAAAAGGGGATGCATTATGAGGATGGCATATAATTAAAACCATGACTCAGTCTTTCTGTTTTGCCCACCTCTTGACAGGTTTGCTGTCATGTGTGAGGCTTGAGGATGAGCACTGAAGGTCCATTTTAACATAATTCATCATTGCCATACTCAAAGAAATCTCCGATAAGGTTGGCCATGGGAAATCACTCTACAGTCACCATGTTTGTCTTAGTAGGTTTAAATCAGCAGCCAGAGCTGCAGCTGCCCCTCTTCCTGCTGTTCCTGGGCATCTACGGGGTGACAGTGGTGGCCAACCTGGGTATGATCCTGCTGATTGCTTTCAGCCCTCTCCTCCACACCCCCATGTACTACTTCCTTGGCAGCTTGTCCTTCATTGATCTCTGTTACTCCTCTGTCATCACCCCCAAAATGCTGGTGAACTTCCTTGGGAAGAAGAATACAATCCTTTATTCTGAGTGCATGGCCCAATTCTTTTTCTTTGCAATCTGTGCAGTAGCTGAGGGGTACGTCCTCACCGCCATGGCGTATGATCGCTACGCTGCCATCTGTAACCCCCTGCTGTATACTGTGATCATGTCACCTCGGCTCTGCTCTGTGCTAGTGCTGGTTTCCTTCATCCTGGGCATCCTGTCTGCTGTGGCCCATACAAGCGCCATGACAAAACTGAACTTCTGCAAGTCCCACATCATCA
>PVIC010043396.1:0-15447 GCA_004025085.1 Thryonomys swinderianus | reverse complement strand
ACTTTCATGGAAAATTAATGTGAGTTATTTAACATATTTTGGGGTGGGTAATAAACTTCGCAAAACTCAATTTTGGAATGATCATGGTATACTCAAATTATAGGATATATTTTATATATATATAAACTTAATTTGTTTATGTAATATAGTTTCTTTGAAAAGGATGAAAGTGATTTTAGATTTGAGATTTTAAAAAAAAATAAATGATAGGGGCCAGAGATTTAGCTCAGTGGTTCCGGCGCCTGCCTCGCAAGCGCAAAGGTCCTGAGTTCAATTCCCGGTAACCACATACAATGCTGGGCATGGTGATTCACACCCACCAGCAATCAATACCACATACCACAAATGCTGGGCATGGTGACTCACGCCTGTAATCCCAGCACTCGGGAGGCAGAGGCAGGAGGATTGCTGAGTTTAAAGCTTGCCTGGGCTACATAATGATCTCAGGGCCAGCCTGAACTACAAAAGCGAGACCCTGTCTCAAAAAAAAAAAGATAAATACAGGGCTAAAATTTATTCTCTTCAGTCAATAAATTAAATTAAACAAATTTTTAACATATACATAAAATTTTATTCCTAGCCCAAGAACATTTTTGATAACCTGATTTTAGTTTTTGTTTTTAATATAAGTACACAAGTTGCAGTAAAATCAATACTTTCTCAGTGAATACTAATTTGAACTGCAAACAAGAAGAGTGTAATTTAAAAGATTATTTTATTTTCTTTGGAAAGCAGTATTTGAAGTTATTTAAAAAATAGTAGGTTTGTTGGGCAAAATGTACATAAAGCCAGAGCAGAAATAATGTTGTGAGGATTAATTTCTGAGATGGTTATTAGTTTAAAAAGACAAAAACAGTAGATTAACAGTTGCTATATTCTTGGCCAGAGAATGGTTTTCCTTACAGAAAATGAGTCATCTGTGACCCATCATCTGATTCAAAACATCAGATAGATGCTGGTCCTGAATTTACAGTGGGGGCCAGCTAACCAGGCCGGCCTCACTGAGGCCCAGAGCCATTAGAAGTGGAGTGTTTGGGCCGGAGGGTTAGCTCAGTGGTTCCGGCACCTGCCTCGCAAGCGCAAGGTCCTCAGTTCGATCCCTGGTAACCACATGTAATACTGGGCGTGGAGACAAGCCCACCAACAATCAACACCACATACTACAATGCCGGACGTGGTGGCTCACGCTTGTAATCCCAGTACTCGGGAGGCAGAGACAGGAGGATTGCTGAGTTCACGGCGGCTTGCCTGGGCACCATAGTGAGCTCAGGGCCAGCCTGAACTACAAAGTGAGACCCTGTCTCAAAAAAAAAAAAAAAGAAATGGAGTGTTCAGCAAGGCTGTAGACGAGTGTCCGTCAGATATCACACGGCACTTGTAGGAACTTCCACAGCCAAGCTTCGTGGCCCCCAGGACGTGGAGTTACATTCTTGAGAAAGTGGTATGGGGAGAGCCAGTGGGCAAAGAGGAGACCACTTTTTTTTTTTGAGACAGGGTCTCGCTTTGTAGTTCAGGCTGGCCCTGAGCTCACTATGGTGCCCAGGCAAGCCGCCGCGAACTCAGCAATCCTCCTGTCTCTGCCTCCCAAGTACTGGGATTACAAGCGTGAGCCACCACGTCCGGCATTGTGGTATGCGATGTTGATTGTTGGTGGGCATGTCTCCATGCCCAGCACTATATGTGGTTACCGGGGATTGAACTCAGGACCTTGCGCTTGCGAGGCAGGCGCCGGAACCACTGAGCTAACCCTCCAGCCCGAGGAGACCACTTTTGAGAGGAGAACAAGTTTGGGAGTACAGTTTCTGTCCTGAAGGTGAATTTGCAGAGCCTGAGATGTTCAGATATGCTTTTTTTGTGATGTGATTTTGTATTTTAGTGAGTATAAGCAGAGAAATGTTCATTGTATAATGGCACTTAAAAATAATTTACTGAAATTAGGGTTTTTTTTTTGCATTATAAAATGAAAAGAAAGAGGTAACTGATGAGTTTACAGGTGCAACAACCATTACAGATGGGAATTGTATGGAAATTTTCCTTATCAGCTGCTTTCATTTCTTTTTTGTTTGTTTTGTTTTTTGAGACTATGTCACATAGTTCAGGCTGTCCTGAACTCATTGTATAGCCCAGCCTAGTCTCAAACCAGGGGCAATAATCTTTCCTCTGCCTCCTGATGCTGGGATTACAGGTGTGAGCCACTATGCCCAGATCCCTTCATTTCTTCTTTGTGTAGTTCACAGGTTCCTAATGTAAACTCTTCTGTGTTACAAACATACTTGCATATGCCTTATCTTTTCAATTAAATGGTAACTTCTCTGGGAAGAAACTTCAAGGGTTCAAACCAAAAATAAATAAATGTAAATAAAACATTATTTCATGCTTTAACACTGGAAGATACTTTCATTTACATTATTTTATATCTTACTGTATCTTATTAGTGCATTGAATGTAACAAAGGTACCTAAAAGGTAGGAGAATAGGTATCCTACTTATATTTTCTATTTTAAGATTCACTAGAATTTAGCTTACACTAAACCCCTACAGTTGTAATATCTTTAAATATTTTACATTTGTGCATTTTAGAATACTAAAAGTATATTTTAAATAATCTCTAGGCAAATTTAACTTAAAATTTTCATGATATTTTGGGGGATACATTTGAAGTTAAAAATAAAGACAATAGAAGAAGTTTTGTGATCTTTAACATTAAAATTAGAAATTTAATGGGAGATCTTTAAAACTTCATTTTAATCAGCCATGTTAGTAATGATGAGCAAACACACAGATTCCTAAAGCAAAAGCAGTACTTGAGTTTTTGGTTTTCTGCCCCCATAGTGGACCACTTAGTGTTTTCTTTTGCATCTTATTTATGCACGTTGTTTTTCAGGTTTGGGTTTTGAGAACTGACTTCTCTTTGCGAGTGAAACCTCAGCTGTTACCTGTGCCTCCCCCACCCTTATCTTCTTGGCATATTATATCACTTTGTAAAGAAATCAGCAGTCAGTGTTTGCATTTTAATGACTATGTAAATATTATTCATGAATGGCCAATCTAGTGTAGGACGATTGAGTTTCTTTCTGTTTTCTCTGTAGTTAATAATTACTTTGTTTTTCCAGTTGTTTAGTTATTTATGTCACCACTTGCTGTTAGGATTACAAATTTCCTTTCATAGGTATTATTTTATTGCATTCCAACCCACTAGAAACTGTCTCTTTGAAACTTGTTGCTCCTTTTGATTTTAGGCTTCACCTTGGAGTGGTTGATCACTTAGTAACCACTACATCCTGGGCTCCCTATTTACTGCCAGTTTACAGATTTCATTTGTCTTTTTCCTCTGTTAGATGCCATTTTGTGGTTCTCATGTCTTCCTCAGTTTTCTTGGTTAACTTTTCTGCTAGAATTGTGTTAGAAAAAAAGGATGAAGGATCCATTTTTTGAAGCCTTGCGTCTAAGAAGTTCCATGATTCTGCTGCTGTACCTCATTGACATTTTAGTGAGGGTTTTAATTCCAGGTTAGAAATAGTTGGCAGTAAAATTAGATAATATTGCTCCATGGTCTTATTGTTTCTCATGTTTGAGAAGTTCAGGTGCTATCGTTTCTAGGTGTATGTATTGGTGTGTGTGTGTGTGTGTGTGTGTGTGTGTGTGTGTGTGTGTGTGTGTGTAAGAGACAGGCAGAGAAAGAGAGACAGACAGACAGAAAGAGATGTCCTGGTTCCCTAAAGTTTTTAGGTTATTCTGTTTGCCCTCATGTTCTGACATTTCAGTATTGGGCTTTGATATCATCAGTGCTTATAACCTCTGTGCTGGATGTATCATGTGTAACCAAGAAACCATTGTCATTTAGTTCAGGGAAATTTTCTTGTGCTACTTCTTTGATAGTATTTCCCTTCTCTATGTACTTTTTTCTCTTGGGAACTCACACTAGATATCAGAGCTTCTGGATTCATTGTACACACTTCCTATCTTTCGCCCTTTGTTTTACCCTTTGTTTTATTCTTGTAATCATTCTATTGTTGGATTTGTTTCTGTTGTGATATTATTTCCAGGAATTTTAAGTTTTTTCTCCAAACATTCTACTTTGATAGTAATCTGTTCAATCTCTCTAAAGGTAACAATTGAAGTTGGAGTTTTTCTTCTATTCATTGAAATTGGGTCAGTTTCATGTCTTAAGTGTTTTACTTCTGCTTTCATCTCTGTGGTGTAGCATTCTATACCTTGAGTGAACATAACTAATATCCTTGAACATAACTAATATCACCATTCTGGCTCTTATTCCTTCTGGAAAGATGCAAGTATTAACTTCCCTGCATCCAAGTGATTTGTTTTGGTCCACAGATTGAGACAGAAATGATATGCATGTCCCCTCCCCAGGTGTCATGTGGGAGATACCCCAGTGCCCAGCAGGTAGTCTGGATGCTGACCCACATTGCGGAGGCCAGCTGCCTGGGCAGGGATCCAGAAACACTTCAGTCCTGTCTTGAGTGGGAAAGAAATGTTGCTTGTGTTTAGCAACTGAGACTTTGGTGTCGGCTTTTACTGTGGCATTGCCTTAGTGTGTTCTAACAGGTGTCGCTGTCGGTCATATTTAAGAATGAGATACAAAAAGCTGTATGGAAGCATTACACTAGGAGTGAGGTATAGATGTATATATAGTAGCTCAGTCTCCCAGATGTTAATGTCAGTAGCTGATTCTTCTTAGGCTGGTGATTTTCCCAGGAACAATTCCACTTAGGCTGGTGATTTTCCCAGGAACAATTCCACCAACTGTCTATGCTCACCTCCCAGGTTCTGGAAGCTGATGAGAGATATAAAGGGTGTTTAGGAGGCATACTGTTGAGTGTTTCACATTCCTTTTGTCTTGCTGTTTGTAATAAAGTATTCCTTCTTTCCACGGCTGCTGCTACCTGCAAGACCACAGGCTCTAGAGTTAGTGCTAGTCTCTCCAGAGAATAAACCTTCATCAGAAGCTAGGCTGGGAGTCTGAATGCTTCTTAAAACTGGCAAGTACTTCACAGATGCACTCTACACCTGTAGAAGTCCTCGATGCTGGATTCTTGAGCCATTTCAGGGTGTTGCAGTATGCACCTGCTTCTAGGCTTTGCTGGTGCTCATGTTGGCTCTCTGATGTCTGCTTTTTTCCACCTTAAATCTTGTTGCTCTTGTCTGCTGACCCACTCTTTGTCCTTCTGTACTTGTGCCTTTTAAAGTAATCTCTATCTGCTATTTTCTAGCGGGATTATATGTAAGTACATGTACTGAATCAGTACCAGTACTGGAAGTTCCTTCAAAATGGAATTTTTCTCCCAACTTTTTATTACAAAAAATTACAACCATGGAGAAATGAAGAGTAGAATGAACATCTAAATAATATATATACACACACACCTGTGTGTGTGTCTCCATTTAGGTCTGATATTGACATTTTGCTGTATTTGCTTCATCTCTTCCTCCCTGTTTTTCTATCTGTTTAAACATGTGTGTAATATTTTCTGATTATATATGTGCATATAAAGTTATAATTGGTTATCATTTCTCTTTTGGATTAAAACATTTCTTTAAAGCTTTTGATTTGTTTGTAACTTTGTTTTTTCATCTCTTGAATAATATTAGAATCTGTGGACTAAGTAACTAATAATATGGTCCCAGTAAATAAATGTTAGTGAAAGTATGGGTAAAGAGCAGAAATATTTCTAATGGTTTGATTTTCTAACTCAGGTGTTACTAATCTAAAGCTTAACCAAAATATGCTTTGCACAACTCACTAACATTTAAAATAAAGCAGTATTTGTCTTTGCAGTGATGAATTTAGAGTTCTCCCAGCCCACCACCCTGCACCTTGTAGACTTTGCTAACATTCAGCCTCATGACTTTTGTTTGCTTTAAATTGAATTGAGTCTAAGCTCAAAGGGCATGCATTTTTGTTTATGACTAAGAGCTGATCTCTGAAGTTATCAGACATTCCTCACATTCCATATGTCTTAATTTTTAGCGCTTGAAGGATCTGGTGCTTTGCCAGAAGAAAATAGAGGCTAGTGAGCACAAGGAAATACCACCAAATAAAACCTCCATGTCAGTTATAAAAATTGAATCATATGTTTAACTAGCAAAGTGATCTCTGTGTATGGAGTTGAATGGTAGCATGTTAATGCTGTTCCTTAGGCTACTGAGGACCATTTCTAGGTTTTCTGATATTTGATTCTTGAAATTCTAAACCAAGAAATTTAAAATATCTATTACTGTTTCACTTTGGGTGTTAGACTTAGGGTGAGGATGAGGCAGTTAGTTTGTAAGAGAAATACTTGCAAAAACCAAATATCTGGGGAGTATTTTAGTGTGGTTGTTAGGGGTCATCAGTACAGATGTGACTGACAGAAAACAGGTTCATTGAACACAGTTGAATGAGTGTCAATCACTGTTCTAGTCACTAACAACTATAGTGATGGACAAACAAGTTGTGGACAAATAGGAGAAAGATGATATCAATAAGAAGTAAATTGGCTGATTAGTAGTAACTACTATAGATAAATGTGTTTTAGTCCTGCTGAGGTAAAAAGCAATCTATAAATCTTAGTGACTTGTACAAGAAATATCTGTTTCTTCATGTTATATCAAGTACTGTAGAATAAAATAAGTAAGATCATATAAATCATATCTGTCAGGTTAGGGAAATTGGTTGGTTCAGATGTTCTGGTCTCTAAAAATGTATATTTAAAAATTCAGCTTTGTCTTGTTTAAATATTAAGCACACTATAAAAAGTCAAATTACATTGTGATGTGAGTAACTCATGTGATCTTGGTAAATTTAATAGAAAGTAATTTAATTTACAAAGAAAGTGAAGAAAATGGTAGGATCTGTGATCAAAAGCTGTAAATGTATGTTGTACTGTTGGTATTCACCAAGATTCTAGATAGGTTAAACAAGGATGCTCCAACCATTTTTGGGTGCTAGAGATTGAACCTAGGCCTTTGCACAACACCCTACCATGAAACAACATTTCCAACCCATGTTTCTTCTTCTTAAATAAGTCATTGTACATAAACTATGTGAACAGTCATTGTGTGGCAACTGACTGCAATCATGACTTTTATCAAAGTTTAGAAAGCCTTAGCCAGTGTTACCAAAAACAGGCTAACATTTATGAATGCAGGTAGAAAGATTTTGCATGTAAACAGTCAGCTTTGAAATGTCAAACATGCTTTTTCTTCAGCATGAGAAGCCACAGGTGCATGGAAATTGACTCATTTTACCTTTTCAAAGCTTTCTTTGGAAGTGGTCTGACTTGGTTTAATTTTCTAGGAATCTGGTTAGATATCTCCATGGTCTTCACATTCAGGAAGAGCAGTCCTTAGCTAAGTCTCTCTTTTCCACTTCCAGACCCAGGAATGTCACTGAGAGTCAAATGCTATATAATTCCATTTAGGTCCATTATGTAAAGAACTCTTGGTAAAAGATCTGGCTCTGCTAGCTTACCACTGTCACATCAGGAAATATGTTCAGTTCAGCCTGGCAGGCATGCAGTCTTCATGTGGTTAAACCAACACGGTGCATTTATTTAGGCAAGATCAAGTTAGCCTACTGAAACCCCATGAAATTCACATTTTTTTGACTCTAAATGGTGACAAAAGTCACTTCTCCTGAGTCGTCAAGTCTTAATTCTGAAAGCTGTGGAGGCATAATTGTGCCTTTAATCTAGAGAGTCTGACACATGCTAGTTAGAAATCAGTGTGATGTAGGCTTGGGGATTTACAGAACCAGAAATCTTAATACTTGAACCTCAGCCCAATCGCTTTCTGCAGGACTGCCCCTCCATCCTTTCTGCATGTGTGACGAGAAGCATTTTTTGAGATTAACTGTGCAAATCTGTGCCTGAGCTAAATACTTGTCTGTGTCTAACCTTGGGCTTATCCAGGGGTATGCGGTGTAGCATTGTTTGGGGTACAGTACTGAGCAATATAGAATGGCAAAATAAACTGTGATCTAAAATCATTAAAAATAAGTAAACAATATAAAAAGTCTTGCATCTTGTATTGACGGATGTAAAAAGTAAACTGCAGAATGATACATGTGATGTATGGCCTGTGCCAAGGGAGTGCTCTTTATTGTCAAGGCTCTCTGTAGAGAAAAGTCTGGAAGGACACACGCTGCACCTGAGCCCGTATTTTGAGGAGAGCAGTGAGCGCTGCAGCGAGAGCTAATGGGCGAAGGGAACTTGGACGTTTCATATATCGCCCTTCAATATTGTGTGAGGGAAGTTCTTTCCTGCTAAATATTTTACATAAAAGAGTTTCAAACTATTTTTAAAAGCCCACCAGCTGCCACGTGGAGAATGGGTTGTAGAAGAATGAGGGTGGAAAGGTGGAGGCCAGGTTTAGTAAGTTGTGATGGGATCCCAGACAAGGGATGCTCGTAGCTTTGGTTAGAGAGTTGATGGTGGAGAGAGAAATTGTACCGACTGAGGCCTTGTCCTAGAGATGGGCCTGCAGGACTTTGAGGGACTGAATACAGGGGTGATGGGAAGAAAAGCGTCACAACAGACTGCTTCCTGGTTTGTCACCTGAGCATCTGGGTTGGTGTTGGTACCATCCTCCAAGGATAGGGTTTTCTTGGCGGAGGAGTGGGCTTAGGGAAAGTAGGGGAGTCAAAAGTTATCTTTTATGTGGGTTACATTTGATGTGGCTATTTGACACCCCATAGAATACCAGTTAGATATTTTCTCCACAGAAACAGCTACCTGGAAATCATTAACTCATGGTTTTCTCTAAGGAACGTGTGGAGCACTACATACCATGCTCTGTGTTTGTGATACAAAGATGAAAAAAAAAAGTAGGAACCCAGTGAACTCACAGGTAAACTAAAAAATGTAAACAGTGCAAATTATTGAAGTATTTCCAAAGCCAAAACATAAAATGTCACTGACCTCCTGCAGATGATGATTTTTTTTTTTTTTGAGACAGGGTCTGGCTTTGTAGTTCAGGCTGGCCCTGAGCTCACTCTGTAGCCCAGGCAAGCCTCGAACTCAGCAGTCCTCCTGCCTCTGCCTCCTGAGTGCTGGGATTACAGGTGTGAGCCACCATGCCTGGCTGATGATGATGTTTTAATTAATATTTTAAGAAATTAAGTCTTAAAGGTCATGTATAAAGTTGAAACTAAGAGAAGAGAAGGATGTTGGAAAAGTAGTATTGTAGAGAGAAGATATTCCAGATACAGAGAACTGCATATATAAAGCATGTTCTTGCCACCTATGTCAGGCTGTGTTTTCCTTGACTCTCTTGGGCTCTTTATTGGTAGATTTTTCAGTCGTTAGTGTTGTAAGAACCTGTGTTGGAAATGTTTTGCCTCTGAGCTGTGAGATAATATATTTCCACTCTTTCCATTTTTGTCTCATGATTTCCTGTTAATAAGGGTATCTTGTGGACACTAACTGGTTTTTCTTTATTGGCTTGTTTGGTATTTATGGAACATTATGCCAGTAATTCATGCCAACTGTGTCAGGAAACCTGACCCTTGCCACCACACTTGAAATCTAATTGTTTTTCACTCTTTCAGAACTTAGACTGGGAATGCAAGTGTTTATAGTAGCATTATTCATGATACATAGAAGTAGAAACAACCTAAATATTTATAAACTGGTGAGGGAGTAGCAAAATCTGGTATATCTTTGTAGAGAATACTACTACTATTCACCAGTACAAGGGACAAATTCTTGATATATACATGTTATACCTCAAAAACATGATGAATGAAAGAAGATAGAACAGACCACAGATTGTATGATTTCATATCAAGAAAATTCCAGGCAAGGTAATTCTATGCAGACAGAAAGTAACTTATAAGAGGTCAGGGATGTGGCTCAGTGGCAAATCCAAGGTCTTGAGTTCCATCCCTTGCACACACATAAAAAAAGAATTAGTGGTTGCTTGAAATGGGGGGGGGATTGAAGAGCACTTGCAATGAACATGAAGTACCTTTTGCGGGTGGTGGAACTGGGCTAAACTTAGACAGTGTGATGGTTTACTCAGCTACAGTTTTGTGGAGTTACAACTGTTATGTTTCATGCTGTCCATTATTAACTCAGTTATATTTTTCATGTATAATTTAAATGAAATCAATTGTGGTATAATTAATTGTGGGATCTAGTTTATGTCTTCTATTTGGCTATCCAGTCTTCCAATGACTTAAATAATCAATCTTTTGCTCGTTATAAATAAAGCTAATGGATGGTAATATCCTTGTAAAAGTATATGCAACTTGAGAAAGAATTAACATCCAAACTTTATTAAAAGTTGCTACAGACTAATAAGGACAAACAGCACAATGTAAAAGACTAGTACACAAAGGAAGCAAATAAGATTACACCCTTTGCTGGAGATTTAGCTCAGTGGTTCCAGCACCTGCCTCGCAAGCACAAGGTCCTGAGTTCGATCCCGGTAACCACATACAATGCTGGGCATGGAGACTCACACCCACCAGCAATCAATACCACATACCACAGTGCCGGGCGTGGTGGCTCACACCTGTAATCCCAGCACTCGGGAGCCAGAGACAGGAGGATTGCTGAGTTCGAGGCTTGCCTGGGGTACATAGTGAGCTCAGTGCCAGCCTGAACTACAAAGCGAGACCCTGTCTCAAAAAAAAAAAAAAAAAAAAAAGATTACAGCCTTACTATAAAGTGCACATCGTAAGTTAAAATGCTCCAAAATCAAAAATTTTTTGAGCTCTGACATGATAACACAAGTAGAAATTTTCATGCTATGAAATCCACTTCCTATGCAAAATTATTGAAATTGTTATGTCATATTACCTACAGGCTATGTGTATAAGTTACATATGAAACATAAATGACCTTCATGTTTAGATTTGAGTACCATCCCCAGGATATCTTATATAGTGCAAATAGTTTTTAAAAGTTCTAAATATTAAATATTGGTACTCTTAACCACTTCAAATAAGGGAGACTCAATCTGTAGCAGTTAATTGATTGCCCTACCCCCAGATAATATTCAGGGGTAGTGTGAAATGCAGGTAATATGTGCATTCATTTTTGTAGTGGATGAGAGTGCAAGGTAATAAAGCCCATGTGGAAAAGACCTACAGAGTTGTTTTTTTTTTTTTTTTTTTTTTTTGAGACAGGGTCTCGCTTTGTAGTTCAGGCTGGCTCTGAGCTCACTATGTAGCCCAGGCAAACCTCGAACTCAGCAATCCTCCTGTCTCTGCCTCCCGAGTGCTGGGATGACAGGCGTGAGCCACCACGCCCGGCCCTGTGGTGTGTGGTATTGATTGCTTATGGGCATGAGTCTCCACGCTCAGCATTGTATGTGGTTACCGGGGATCAAACTCAGGACCCTGTGCTTGCGAGGCAGGAGCCAGAACCACTGAGCTAACCCTCCGGCCCAGACCTATAGAGTTTTTAAAAATTAAAAACTAATATTTTAAAATACACTTCTCTAATACCATATGACATTTTGTAACTTAAAAATGTGCATAATTTTTAACAACTAGGACTCTTCTAAAAAGTATTTGTACAGCTGAAGTATTTACCTTTATGTTCTCTTAAATATTGGTTTCTCTAGAAGCAATTGGAAACTAATGTTATCAGTTGACAATTATTTAAGTAACAGGCTGTAATCTCATTGCATGCATATATTTAAAAACGTAAGGTAAATTTAAATGTATACAGATTGAAAGACTGCTAACATACTGAGTTACGTCATAGAAAGTGAGCATAGCATGAGCTTATTTATTTGACTTCTAAAAGTATATGAATTTATGGGCTGAACAATTACCAATATTGCAATAATAATTGCTCTATTGGGAAGTGAAAGAGGGACTTTACTAATAGGCTATCCTAGTGTTTTGTATATTTTTCATAAATGTACAAAGTATGTGCTTTTAGGTTTAAAACTGTAGAATATGTAGTGTATATTTATATTTTATATCAGAACAGCTTTGTAAAATGTGCATTTTTATCATGTGTACATATATATATATTTGTTATATATATATATATATATAATATATATATTTGTTTTTAAAACATAACCTGAGATGAAACACATCGTTATTGTTAAGTGGGATTGTCCCTCTAGTGAGGTTAAAAGGAGTAAAAGACCATCCTCCTAGAAACATCCATTTTGATGAAAGTATAGGTTCATTTTACTCATTTAATTAACCGCCTCGCAGAAGAGGTCGCGTGTGGCGTGGAGCTGTCGGGAAAGAGGCAGCGGCTGGTGCTCTGACGGAGCCTGTTCTCCGGAGTGGGCACGCAAGCGTCTCCAGTCTTCAACCATGCATAATTGTTGCCTGTGGTGAAATAAGTTTTGTGTTGTTGAAGTACAGCTTGGGGAATGAGGTGGCCTTGGTGGATTTTTGTTTGTTTGGACAATAATCCTTTAAATCCTTTTCCTTTCTCAAACATCCCTACCTTTTTGGCTGACATAGCCACTTAAATTCCCAAGCGATTTTTCAAAACAAAATAATCCAACAAGCAAACGTATTTTGACTCTTAGAAAAGAGTTCAAGTTAAAGTGTTTGATTGCTCTTGCTCTGTTTTCCTGTGGAGTAAAAATTCTTTTTTTTCTTTCACTTATTGAATTAATGAAACACCTGAGGTAAATTCTGTTTCACCTTTGTTACTGAGTACATACTTGTTTTCTGCTAAGCTGTTCATTATGACATTTAACATACTCTAATTTTCAGAAGTAAAGATAAATCATACGGCCCAAGTATTTTTTTTTTTTTTGAGACAGGGTCTCGCTTTCTAGTTCAGGCTGGCCCTGAGCTCACTATGTAGCCCAGGCAAGCCTCAAACTCAGCAATCCTCCTGCCTTTCCTCCCGAGTACTGGGATTAAGTGTGTAAGCCACCATGCCCAGCACTGTGGTATGTGGTGCCAGGGGTTGAACTCGGGACCTTGGTTTGCAAGGCAAATGCTGGAGCCACTGAGCTAAATCCCCAGCCCAAGACCAAGTATTTTAATGCAATACTAAAGACTTTTCTTTTATTCTAGTTGTCAGGTTACATATTTATGAGCCATCGTCCTGACTCATGCTCTGTCTTGTTACTTGAGTAAATGGCTTTACCACTACATCTGCATCAGTGGAAAATCCTCAAAGAATAATTTACAATGCCCCGCTGTATAATTGTTTTACAATTTCCATCTTTTTTCCTGACTGTCATCTATTCAATCAACATTTATTATGCACCAGTGGTGTATGAGGCAGGCACTGTGCTAGCGAGAGCAGTAGCAGCCAGGGCCAGGGACTGCGGCAGTGGAGGCGGCGGCGGCAGCCTGTGGAGACAACTCTCTGGGGGCGGGAGCAGCTGCGGTGCTGCGCTGGAGCAGCCCAGGAGGCTGGCGGCGCTGACTGCAGTGCGCCCTGTACAGCGTGCTTCTCAGAATGAAAGCCACTCATCTGCATAGCCACGATGCCCTGATAAAAAAGAATAGGCTTCCCAGGCTAAATGGAATCAACAATTTTCATTTTAAAGAAATATTGTCAAAAAATTTTTTTAAAAGGATTGTTTCAACTTACAAAGTCGTCAGCAATGAATGAGAGCAGCTGATTTCTGCACATCTTCACTAGATGTCAATCTCTTTATGATTAAGCAAAACGAAAATTTGATACCTTAATAAGCTTAAAAATAGCCCCCATTATTGTTTTGCTTGGCATTTCTTTTTATTATTAGTGATGTTGGACATTTTCCCATGCTTTTATTATTCGATTACCTCATGTGAAAATGTTTTATTCACTTGGCAGCTTGGCTTTGTTATATACTTGTTACTATTTTAAAAATCAATTTATTGAGCTAAATTTATATAACCAACTCAACATTTAAAAGGGAACAATGATAAATGACATGCTGTACATTCACTATGTTGTGCACCCTTCAGCCTATACTTATCTCAAACATTCCTATCACTACAGTATCCATTAAGCAGTTTGTCTGTATTCATGGCCTTTGCTCTTCCCACTTCTATGAATTTATGGAATGAATATTTCATTTAATAGAATCAGACAACGGTAACCTCCTGTGCCTGGCTCTTGCACTTAGCCTACTATTTTTCCCCTTTACCCACAGCATAGCGTGTGTGAGTGCTCCATGGCGAAACAATGTGTCATTGCATGCATATGCTACAATTTGTTTATCCATTCATTTGCTGATATAAATTTGGGCTATTCCCACCTGTTTAGCTATTGTGAATAATGCTGATATGTAAATGCACATACATGTATTCTAGTTCTTATTTCTTCTAAGAATAGGTCTGGGAGTGGAATTGGGTCATATGATAGTTCTATAAGCTTTTGAGGAACTACCAAAGTATTTGTATAGAGGAGGAATCATTTTATATTTCCACCTGTAATGTGCAATGGACAGGGTTCCTGTATCTCTATGTCTTTCTCAAAACTTGTTTATTTTCAAGTTTTTCAAGCTATTACAGTGTCAATTTTGTTTTGCACTTCCCTAATGAGTAATGATATTGATAGTTCTTGTTACTTTTTTATATATGGGGAGAAAATGAAGGAAGAAAAAAACTCTGTAGCTGATTATCTTATTTTAAAATGAATTACATGTCTTCGGAATAAATATTTATATTAAATGAGATGACCTGTTACAAATCCAAAGATTATCAAACTGTTTCTTATATTTAAATATTTTAGTTTTCCTAATAGATATTTCTTTTGCCCCCAGTTTGTTTCCAATTTGATATTACTTTTCATCTCTCCATCACTTACCGGGGTTATTTATGGATATAAATTGTGTACTTTAACGCAGTTACACTCCAGGTGTGGTCCAGGGGTCACACATATCGTCATACCTGGGAATTTGTTAAAAATGACAATTTTCAGCCAATCCCAAATCTACTGGGTTGGAAACTTTGGTGTTGACATCAACAATCTGTGTTTTAATAAGCTTTTGAGTTGGACTGGATATATCCTTAGGACTGAGAACCACTACTCTAAATAGTGTTGTCAGGCTGATTCTATGTAAAAGAGCTCTAAGAAATAGAACCCCAAACTCTGGCTTTTTTTTAGCACCGAGGGTTTTTGCTTTTTGTTTTTTAGCTTAACTAACCTTCTGTTTAAGAAATACATGCATAAGTCATACAGTTTTACTTAGGAATTGCTGTTCAAACTGTAAGTCGTGTTTAAGAGATTTTTTTTTTTTACAGCGTCTTTGTATGTTTGGTCAAATATTTAAGAATTGGATCCCGGGCCGGAGGGTTAGCTCAGTGGTTCCGGCGCCAGCCTTGCAAGCGCAAGGACCTGAGTTCGATCCCCGGTAACCACATATAATGCTGGGCGTGGAGACTCACGCCCACCAGCAATCAACACCGCATACCACAATGCTGGACGTGGTGGCTCACGCCTGTCATCCCAGCACTCGGGAGGCAGAGACAGGAGGATTGCTGAGTTCGCGGCGGCTTGCCTGGGCACCATCGTGAGC
>PVIC010043395.1:0-15432 GCA_004025085.1 Thryonomys swinderianus | reverse complement strand
GGCTGGCCCTGAGCTCACTATGGTGCCCAGGCAAGCCGCCGCGAACTCAGCAATCCTCCCGTCTCTGCCTCCCGAGTGCTGGGATTACAGGCGTGAGCCACCACGCCCAGCATTATATGTGGTAACCGGGGATCGAACTCAGGTCCTTACGCTTGCGAGGCAGGCGCCGGAACCACTGAGCTAACCCTCCGGCCCCAGATACTCATTTTTTAAAGCAGTAAATAAGTGAAATTTATTTCAGCAGAAAGTATCAACATTGTTAGAGATATAGAATCGATATGAGATATTGCTAATTTTTTTCTTGTTCCATTTCTTTATTGGTACCATTTTTAATCAAGCCCTTAAATTTGGGGAGTCTGCTTTGTTTAGTTCTTTATATATTCTAGATAGTAATCCTTTGTTTCAAGAATGCCTAGCAGAATTTTTTCTCTACTCTGTGGGTTGTCTCTTCACTCTGTTCATGGTTTTGCTGTGCAAAAGCTTTTAAATAAGATGGGATCCCAGTTGTTGATTCTTTGTGATATTTCCTACATGATTGAGATTTTGTTCATAAAGTCTTTGCCTACATCTGTATTGGTGGCAAAATCCAGGTCTGGCTGAGCCAACTTGCACCACACACCAATCTCCTAGGTCCTGCAAGAGCCCTTGGCCTTTGGTAGACTAAGTTGAGACCTAAGCGAGCATTGAGCTAAAGGGCACGCCATAGCCGGAGATTGCCTGGTCCTCTCCAACGTTGGGCCCCTCCTTTGACAACCATAGACCAATCCCCAATAGCTGCCACAAACCCTTCCCACCACTGGTGTTATATAATAACACTCTACACTGCATTTATTCAACAGAAGTGTTCCAGAAACCTCCCAGAGTCTGATGTGCATGTGTGACTTTGTGCTTCACCCTCCCGAGTACAGCCCCACAACAGCACTATGTCTGTAAGAGTTCTACATATTCTGTAATTCAGTATAGTTAATATTTCTGTTTTAATATTTAGATCTTTGATCTATTTCAATTTTAGTTTAGAACATGTTGAGAGATATCAGTCTAGTTTTCATCTTTGGCATATGGAAAACCACTTTTCCAGCCCCCTTATTAAAGAGGCTATCTTTTGTTTAGTGAAGGTGCTTGGCCCCTTTGTCAAAAACAAGGTGGCTGAGTATGTTTGGAGTTGTATCTGTATGTTTTAGTCTGTTCCATTGATCCTTGGGTCTGGTTTTTGCCAGTATTGTGCTGTTTTTATCACTGTACCTTTGTAATATAATTTCAAGTCAGGGATTATGATGCAACTCCCTTGCTTTTGTTGTCCAGAATTATTTTTGCTATTCTAGGTCTCTTCTGGTTCCAAGTGAACTTTAGGATTGTTTCCTCTAGTTCTGTGAGGTATGCTGTTGGAGTTTTGATTGAGATTGCATTAAATCTGTATCACAATTTTGAGGAATATGGCCATTTTCACTATATTGGTTTTTTCCTACCCAGTAACAAGAGGTATCTTTCTGTTTTCTAATAGCTTCTTTAATCTCTTTTTTCAGAGTACTGTAGTTTCAATATAGAGGTCTTTTACTTCCTTTGTTATATTGATTCTTAGGTATTTCATTTTTGGATGTTATTGTGAGAGGTGTTGTTTTCCTAATTTGTCTCTCAATAAGTTTCTTATTCATGTATAGGAAGGCTATTAATTTGTAAGGGTTGACTTTGTATCCAGCTAAGCTACCGAATTTGGTTATCAAATCTAGAAGTCTTCTGATGAGTCTTTTGGGTCTTTTATGTAGAGTATCATGTCATCCACAAATAATAATAATTTAACTTTTTCCTTTCCCATCCTTATTTGTTTTCTTTCCTTCCTTCCTTCCTTCCTTCCTTCCTTCCTTCCTTCCTTCCTTCCTTCCTTCCTTCCTTCCTTCCTTCCTTCCTTCCTTCCTTCCTTCCTCCCTCCCTCCCCCCCCCTCTTCTTTCTTTCTTTTTTGTCTAATTGCTCTAGCTAATGTTTCCAGAACTACATGGAAGAGGAGAGGTGACAGTGGATATATTTGTCTTGTTCCTGATTTTAGAGTGAAAGCTTCCAGTTTTTGTTTAGTATGATATTGGCTGTTGATTTGTCATAGATGGCTTTTATCAGATTAAGATAAAGACTATCTTCCCATTTTTATAGGGTTTTTGTCATGCATGTGTTTTGACTTTATTAAACACCTTTTCTTTATCTGTTGATATGATCATATGATTTTTTTTTTTTGAGACAGGGTCTCGCTTTGTAGTTCAGGCTGGCTCTGAGCTCACTATGTAGCCCAGGCAAGCTTTGAACTCAGCAATCCTCCTGTCTCTGCCTCCCGAGTGCTGGGATTACAGGCGTGAGCCACCACGCCCGGCACTGTGGTATGTGGCATTGATTGCTGGTGGGCGTGAGTCTCCATGCCCAGCATTGTATGTGGTTTCTGGGGCTCGAACTCAGAACCTTGTGCTTGCGAGGCAGGCGCCGGAACCACTGAGCTAATCCTCTGGCCCATGATCATATGATTTTTGTCCTTGGCTCTATTACTGTAGTCTATTATATCGATTTGCATATATTGAACCATCGTTGCATCCCTGGGATGAATCCTACTTAGCCATATTGTATAACCTTAATGATTTGCTGTATTCTGTTTGTCACATAGATTTCTACATCTATGTTCTTTAAGGAGATTGGTTTGTATTGCTGTTTTTTTCAGTTGGATCCATCTCTGCTTTGGTATCAGGGTAATGCTTGCTTCCAGGAATGAATTTGGGAGTATTGCTTCTCTTTCAATTTCATTAAAGAGTTTGTTATTATTTTTATAACCACTATTTGGTGTATATTTTATCATTGTTTTCATGTAGACCATTGTTCCCAATAATATGGCTTGTCACATGAGAAACTAGAAGTCACTTCTGTATATTTTTCCTTTGGGGAGGTTAACAATTACCTTCTAAATTGAGAAACAGATATTATATTTTAAAACTTTTTAAAATGTAGATACAACATACATATAAAATGAACAAATCTCATGCTCATGGCTTGATTGACTTCTACTATGTCTATTACTGTATAACCACCACATGTATCATGAGAGAGACTATTTGCAGCAACCTAGGAGTGCTCAGTATCTTACCCACTAAGATAACTACTATTTTAACTGGATATCCAGATTAGTTGTGTCTGAAGGGAAAAAAAAAATCAGAAAGTCCTCCAATATCTAAAATGATCCTCTTATTCCTAAATATATTAGAATTCTTAGACTTTAGTGAGTGACCAATCCCTTTTACTTACAATTTCAAAATTACCCTCTTTTCTTAGCTGGCTCCTTCCTTGCCATTCACTAAGTTTAGACAGATGCCAGTATCCAAATTGTTAACTTATTGATGTTCATCTTGAAACTCATTTTGATTTCCCTACTTTATAATATTGTAGCTGGTCTGTCCAAACCAACCTTTCTTCCTTTTTGCATGCTTGCCTATTTCCCTCCTTTCTTCCATCTTTCTTTTTTCTTCTCTTTCTGTCACTCATAATCTGGCTTGCTATATTTTTCTTTCTCAAAACAGAATATTGAAACAAAGCCCTTTATATTGAGCTACCTATCCAGCCTTTTTTGTTTTCAATTTTATTTTTATGCAGTGTCCTACTAAGTCCCCAAATTGCCCAGCCTGAGGTTGACCTTATTGTCCTCCTGCTTCTACCTCTAAGATTTCTGGAAGTATAGGCAGGAGCCATCAAGCCTAGCCACAAGAATCTTTGTACTCTTGGTTTATATATTTGTTCTAATGTGATGCCCATCTGGAATGTCTTGTTGTGTGGTTTTTCCCATGGGTGTTTTCAGTACAGAGAACTTGATTACTCAGTTCTACTCAGTAGGTTTCAGTAGATTTTTCCTACAGTACAGTAGTAGTTGAGACATCTCAGCCTCTCCTCAGAAGTCTTAATCTACATTGTACTGTGTGGTAGAATATTCTATGTTTGACCTTTGCTTGGCTAGGGGAGCAGAAGGTGCTTCCTCGGCAGGTATTTGTTGTACTTTTGAGTTCACTATTGATATTTCAGTATTTACCCACTGTTTACCTAGAGAATTCTTTTATTCTCTTTTCACCTTCTTTAATTCCTTTCCCCTTCCTTCATTCCCTTTATTCCTTGTTTCTGTCTCTTTTTCATTCTCTTTTTCTGTCATTTTCTTTCTTGATCACTTTTTTGTCTTTCTCTTTGTCTTTTCTTCCCTTTCTCCCTTTATTCCCTTTCCTTTGTTTTTAATTTATTTCATTTCTGTATGAAATTGTTTTTTCTGTTTCATTCTTTTCTCTTTTTCTTCTATTATTATTATTATTATTATTATTATTATTATTATTATTATTATTATTATTATTTTAGACATAGTCTCAATAGTTCAGGCTGGCCTTGAGCTCGCTATGTAGCCCTGGCAAGCCTCAAACTCAGCAATCCTCCTGCTCTGCCTCCTGAGTGCTGGGATGGCAGGCATGAGCTACCACACCTGGCACTGTGGTATGTGGTACTGATTGCTGGTGAGTGTGAGTCACCACACCCAGTATTGCTGTATGTGGTTACTGGGGATTGAACCAGGAACCTTGTGCTTGCTAAGCAAGCACTGGAACCACTGAGCTAAATCTCTGGCCCTCTTCCATTATTTTTTATCTGTCTCCCTTCCTTTTTCTTCTTTCCCTCAATTGTTCCTCCCTCTCCCTTCCTTCCTCCTTCCCTCCCTGGGATTGAAAGAATTCCAAAGTATAACTCTAGCCCTTTTTCTTTACTGATTTTTGACACAGGTTCTCAATATGTTGCTCTGGCAACAATTTGATCTAATTTGAGATCTTTCAACAATTTGAGATCTTCCTAGCCAATTTACTGAGTAGTTTTGGTTACAGTTTTGACTTTGGTTCCCACATGCCACTGAGAAAGAAATTGGGAAATCAATCCCTTTCACAACAGCATCCAAAAAAATGAAATATCTAGGAATCAATCTAACAAAGGAGGTGAAAGACCTCTACTCTGAAAACTACAGAACTCTTAAAAGGAGATAGAAGTTATCAGAAAATGGAAAGACATCCCTTGTTCCTGGGTAGAAAGAACCAACATTGTCAATATGGCTATACTCCCACAACTATTATATAGATTCAGTGCAATACTGATTGAAATTCCAGCAGTATATGTCACAGATCTAGAGAAAATTATTTAAAAATTCATCTGGAATCACAAATGACCTAGAATAGCAAAAGCAATTCTAAGCAACAAGGATACAGTGGGGGGTATTATGATCCCCAACTTGAAACTTTACTATAAAGCTTTCATTTGTTTATCTCTCTGAACATTGCCTGAACTTGTTTCAGTATCTACAGTTGCACCACAGTTTTCAAAGGGTAAAGGATCTGTTACACCCAGGAAATTGAGAAGTGACCCTGGGTATTATAGTCCAGTTACCTGGAGTGAGCATACTTGAAGCTGGAAAGAAAGTTAAACTGGACAATGATGGAACTCACAGTTCAAGGACAAGTTAGCAGTGAGCCATAGATATAAGTAGAACTGGGGAACCAGCATGAATTAGCTCAGTAAGTTACAAGTCTGTAATTGCCTGTAAGTTGCATCAACAATAATCACACAGTGCCTATGATTAGCAAAACTATGTTGTACACTTCAGAATTTGTTTTCAGACAATGATCTACTTAAATCCTATGACAAAAACAAATATAAAGGGACACAAGAACTTTGGCAGTGTTGGACATGTCTGTTCCTTTCTTTTTGGTAATGTCACTGGTGTTTGTATATGTTACTATTTATTTATTTGTATGTAAATGTGTATAGTGCTTTGTAGATTAACTATACTACCTCAGTAAATCTGTTGACAAGAATACAGTGAATAAAGTACTCGCTAGGAGCTGAAGTTCTGGGGCAATTCCCAGGTTTACATAAAGACCTCAGGACAAAGAGCAGATACAACTGCAAAAGTTATCAGAATCAAAAATGACTCCAGATTCTAAAATAGAATCCAGTCATAACCTCTGGAGCTGCTATTAGGAAATTTAGGATTTAAACAAGTTTCCAAAAGAGGAACTTGGGTGCAGTGACAAAGTAAGAATCATGGATATAAGAATTAAGAGCAAGGCCAGAGGTTTAGCTCAGTGGTTCCAGTGGTTACCTAACAAGCGCAAGGTCCCTAGTTCAATTCCCAGTAACCACATACAACAATACCGGGTGTGGTGGGTCATGCCCACCAGTAATCAGTACCACATGCTGGATTTGGTGGCTCAAACCTGTCATCCCAACACTCAGGAGGCAGAGGCAGGAGGATTGCTGAGTTCGAGGCTTGCCTGAGTTACATAGTGAGCTCAGGGTCAGCCTAAACTACAAAAGGAGACCCTATCTCAAAAAAAAAAAATTCTAAGAGCAGGCAGTTAATGAGGAAAAGTAGCTAGTTGCTTAGGTCTGGGCTTCCAGGGGCTACAGTCTGTTTTGTGTGTCCTCCCTCAGGTTAATTTGTACTGGAATTCAAATCTTTTTTGATTTTATAGATGTGACCCAGACCTGATACATTCATTCATTCATTCACTCCTGATAAATATATATATTCTGTGCTTGTTTGGAAGTTTTTCAGGGCAAGACTTTATTTGATACACTTTATATCATACTTAATGTATTCCATTGCTATGCATACTAATGTATTCCATAGAGGGGAAGGGGTTGGTAAATATTTGTTAACTGTAGCTTAATAGGTATGGATTGCAAAGTTAATACAGATGAAAAGGATAGTCATAACTAAGAATGATGAAGGAGCTATGGTTTCAAAGGAAAAGTTCTGATCCCCCAAAACTTCACAGCTTATGATAGGAGACGAGGCAACAACACAAAGGAAGAGTGAGAGAGATGCCAAAATGGGGTAGGCTCAGCTGTTTTGGGGTGATACAAGTCCTGACAAGGTCAGCAAGCAAAGGCAATTGTGTGTGTGTGAAATCCTAGCTTGTGTGTATATAGGAAGTTGCTATTTATATATAAAATATATGTTGTGTTCACATACAGTAGAGTGCAGATGTCAGAGAATGGGTGAAAATAAGAAGTTCCTAAATAACTAAGAGATAACAGGCACAACAAAGTAATTATTTAACTTAAGGATTTTTATATGGTCATTATTAAAAATAAAAATAATAAAACAGTGTCTATTAAGATATTTGAAATTAGGCTGGAGGATTAGCTCAGTGGTTCCGGCGCCTGCCTCGCAAGTGCAAGGACCTGATCCCCGGTAACCACATATAATGCTGGGCATGGAGACACGCCCACCAACAATCAACACCGCATACCACAATGCCGGATGTGGTGGCTCACGCCTGTAATCCCAGCATTTGGGAGGCAGAGACAGGAGTTCTTGGCAGCTTGCCTGGGCACCATAGTGAGCTCAGGGCCAGCCTGAACTACAACGCAAGACCCTGTCTCAAAAAGCAAAAAAAAAAAAAAAAAAAAAAAGATATTTGAAATTTCTTTCTATTTCAGTAGCATAAGATTGTGTAGAGTTTTTCATACATATGCCCACGAACTCATGTAAACATGTACTTTGTTTGTAACTAAAGATTGAACCCTCAACTTTTGCACTGACCTATATCCGCAGCCCTTTTTTTTTTAATTGAATTCTTTATTAGTACATTTTATATACAGCTCACAATCACACTCAACATTGGGGAATTTGTACCAGTATATGACAGAAGTTAATACCGTGTCTTGCTAAGTTACAGATGGCCCAGACTAGCTTTGAACTTTGATTTTCCTGTCTCATTTTTTCCACAATGATGAAATTATAAGCCCATGCCAACATGCCTGGCTCCATTTTTTGTCTGGATAAATTCTTCTGATATTTATTCTAGCCTAAGGGTCAGTAAATTTATTCTGTAAAAGATCAATTAAATATCTATTTACTTAGGAGAAATATGGCATCTGTCACATAGTCTTATCTCTGATATTTTCTTGTAAAAGTCAGCATTGACTATAAATAAATGGAAGGGCATGATTGTGTTCTCATATATCTTCTTTTGCAAAAACAAATGGGGGACTTGATTTTTTCAAGATGGTGCAGTTTTTCAACATCTCTTCTGCTTCCATAGATTTTTCTTTTACTGTGTTCAATCTGAACATTTCATTTCAATTATTATATTTTACATTTCTGCGAGCTCTTTTTATTATCTACTGTGTGTTTTTTATGGTTCCTTTGTTCCTGGAGGTGACTTCAAATTTATTTGTCATTTTTCCAAAGAAAGTGAGTAGTATTTTTATTTTGCTCCTAGTGTATGCCATATGGTCACAACATCTCTTTAACTGGGCATTGGTTGGTGCTCCAGAACACTTGTTTGGGATGCTTGATTGTTGCAAAGGAAGGCATCACAATCCAGTGAGCATTTGCCACCCCACCCCACTAGCGTTACAGAGTAGTAGAAGTCTAGCACTTGAAGGCACTAAACTATATGCAATATTCATCGCTTGGAGTGTTCTGTGAATTTGGGTATAATTTCCTGCATGTTTGAATCAATGGATGACCAAAATTTAAAGTGTTTCCTATTCTCTGTTTGCCTCTGTGCTGTCATATTCAAGGCAAATGTTATTGCAAAATCTTGGTGATAGAAACAGTGGCAGATGTATTTCTCATTCATTTCTCATTTCTCATTCTCCATTTTCATTGACCCAGGGTCTCCTATTAGGCCATGACCCTCTGCACCTAAAACCAATGACAATTTCTGGAATTCATCTTTAGTGATTTACAGAATGCCTATAGCTAGAAGCAAGAAAAATAATTCTCCTTTCTTTTCTGACTTCCTGATTTCATATACATTTCACTTTACACGCTTTTAAGGTTTTCAAAAGAATATTTCAATAACAATTTGTAGATTTTTTTCTTGAGAGCAATTGTACCAAATAACAATGGCATGCAACATCAGAAAGTAGAAGACCTCACTTTTTTACTTTATATTTTTATTCATGGAGGTCTACATTATTTTTCTGAATTTAGAAACATGTATTATTTTAATTCAAACCTTAAGCTCACAGCTTGATTGATTTCTGCTTTTGTGTATTTCTGTGTAAGCACCACCTTCATCAAGAAACAGACCATTTCTGGCTCTATCAATCAATATCTTATCCTCTTAAGAGTGACTAGTAATGTAACTGCTAGAACTTTAGATTAGCTTTGCCTCAGGGAAAAAATTAAAAAGAGAAACTTCCAACATCTAAAATCACCTTGTTTTGCATATGTTCTTCCTACTGTGGTGCCCTTCTGGGTTGTCTTGATGTCCCTTGGTGTTCTCAGTACACAGGGCTAATTTCTCAGTTCTACTGAAAGGTTTCAAATGTGTTTCCTCTTCACTATGGTGGTAGTTGATGCACCTCACACTCTCCACAGAGGTCCGAATCTACCTTGTTTTGTGGGATCTCATAAAAATTTTAGATTTTTTTTGTGTTAGCTCTTAGCTCAGCCTTGAAGCTGCAGGTGATCTTTTCGGTAAATATTTGTTATACTTTTAGTTGGGTAAGTCCTTTAAGTACTTATCCTTTGTTTTCCTAGATAATTTTGTGTGTGTGTGTGTGTGTGTGTATGTGTGTGTGTGTGTGGTATCGGGGATCAAACTAGGGCCCTTGTGCTTCCATCGTAGGTGAGGTACCACTTAAGCTAAATCCCCGGCCTTGCCTAGAGAATTCTTCCATGCTCTCTCTTCCTTCCTTGTTTCCTTCCTCTTTCCCTTTCTCTTCCTCTCCTGCCCATTCTTCCCTTCCACCCTGTCTGTTTCAGTGCTTTCCTGCTCTTTCTTCATCCTTTAAATGTTCTTTCTAGTTAATGGAGATGAAAGGAATGCTGAGACATATATCAGGCCATTTGGTTTTGTGATTTTTGAGACAGAATTTGCCTAAATTGCCCAGGGTAGCTTCAAATTTAAGATCCTCCTGCCTTAGCATCCTTTGTAGCTGGTATTACAAGTTAGTGCCACATTGGTGGTCATCCTACCCAAGTGGATTCTTTGTTTCATCTTGTTTGGGGCAGAGTGAAGTGGAGCCCTGACTCATCTGTCATGAAGCTACATTCCCAGCATGTTCATTCCTTGTTGAGACATAGTGTCACTAATATGTCTAGGCTGGACTGGATTGGGGGTCTTTCTTGCTCACTCTCCCTCAGTGATCAAATTACAGTACCTCAATCCCCAGATAATGATTCTTTAAATTCACTTTCCTTACTCCAAATCACAGGTGTGAATCATATTTCTAGGCTGGACTCTGATTCTGATTTTGGATTCATCCTTCTCTGTTGCCTTCCTTTATAAATCTCCTTCAAATCCTTGTCATTCTAATTGGTGACTCCATCCTTATCTAAGATTCAGGCTATCATGATCCTTTGTAAGGTGATAAAGTACATTCTCTCAACTCCTCCTGCATTCCTTATTTCTTTCCCTGCATTCCTTATTTCTTTCAAATATGCAGTACCATAGTCCTGGTCTTCATTTAGTCCTGAAGGTAATAACGTGGGAAGTATCAGGCAATGGCATCTTACCACTTCATCTCCTGTACAACAGTCTTATAATTGCAGATTCCTCTCCCTTCCCACTGTAACTGCCTAAGTTAGCTCCTCTGTACAACTATCCAGATATCCTTCTACTCTACTGTGTACCTGACAAAGTATAGCTTTGATCAGGGCTGACTCCATTCATAATCTACAGTGTCTCCCTATTTTCAAGTGCATACCATCAGTACTCTTTGTCTAATTTCAGAGCCATCTATGAAATGAAATCAACCTACTTTACTAAAGAATCTATTCTGAGCTCTCTTTGCCCCAAACAAATTAAAGGTTTCACTGCTTTCTGTGCACCTCCAAGATTCCTTCACTTTTCTTTTTTTCACCTGAAAAAGGGATTTGGAACTTCCCAATGAAATTTTCTTCAGTGTGCCCTTTCATCTAGAAAGAAATTCCTATTTTCTTTTGCTGAACTCTCTAACATTTTGTCTAACCATGTATTCAGTGTTTACTTTTTTTTTTTTTTTTGAGACAGGGTCTCACTTTGTAGTTCAGGCTGTCCCTGAGCTCACTATGTATTCCAGGCTGGCTTGGAACTTGCAGCAATCCTCCTGCCTCTGCTTCCTGAGTGCTGGGATTACAGGTGTTCACCACCATGCCCAGCATTGTGGTATGTGGTACCGAGGTCAAACTTGGGACCTTTGCTTGCCAGGCAGACACCAGAACCACTGAAGTAAATCCCTGGCCCTCAGTGTTTATATTTATATAGCAGTATTAAGTGTGCAGGCTCAGTTATTCCCAAATCCTAGGGGAGTGACCCCTGAAACTAGTTGCTAATGTTTTTTGAGAGTCATCACTTGGGACAGCTAGACAGACAGTTCTGGGGCAGATGAAGGGACTTGGGATGAGATAATGTTATGGTTTATGTCTAAATATCCCTCTAAAGCCTCATTTAATCATAGGTAGAAACTTTGGAAGGTAATGGGGGCCTTATAGCTAACTCTGTGTTAAGAGGTGAGGCCTAGTCAGAAGAGGTAGATCACTGTGAGCAGTGATCCTGAGGTTATATATCCCTTCCTGACTCCTCCTTTGACTTCTTTGCTTCCTGAATGTCATAAGGTACATAGCTTTCCTTTGCCCAAGCTGTTCCTACAAGTAGCCTCTACCCTGGAGTCAGCCAACTATGGACTGAAACCTCTACAAAACATGAGCTAAAAAAAATCTCTTTCTTTAAATTGTGGTGTTGGGTATTGAGTCCCAGTAGCAATGAAAGTGACTTAAGACAGGACAAATTATAATTCAGTCTCAGAATGGAGTGGAGGACTATAGATGAGTTAGCCTAAACACAGGAAGTTAAATTAGAAAGTAGAGATGTGGCCAGGGATTTAGCTCAAGTGGTAGGTACCACACCTACCTTGGAAATACAAAGGCCTGAGTTTGATTCCCCAGTACCCTCACACACATAAATAAGTAAAGATGTGTAGTAGTATGAGAATATTGTTACCAATGACATAGTTTGCATAATTAGAAATACTGTTTTATACACCCAAAATTTGTTCAGAAGTTAAATATTGTAGATGTTTCTACCACAAAAACAAGCACAAGGGTTTATAACAGTACTTGGTTGTTGGGAACATGTTTTGGGAGAAATAATTGGAAGGTCAAAATTGATCAGGCCTTCCTGGTGCAGATGGACTCTGGACTCAACTTGCCTTCACCTTTGCTAACAACAAAGACTCTGGTCATCCCACATGGTGTGATGCTTCAAGGCTGAACTACTCCATTGCCCCTACCTGCCCTGCCCAGCGGGATCTTCATCTGCATAATGACTCTAGGACTATTGGAGGTGCCTGCCCTGCCCATAGGGTCTGTTACATTCTGTTACTTGAGAAGTACTGAATAAAAGGTGTGGTGGGCTGGGGCCTGGGGTCTTTTGCTACCCAGAGTAGCATGGATCAGGCCCAAACTTAGCCTCTCTGAACCTCATTTCTGCCTACTTATTATTATTTTGCCCTGTGCCTTCGATTCACAGGAGACTAGAATCTAATGAAAGGTTCTAGTTATGTTCCCTTCCCCTGGTTCCCACACTTGGTACTGTTGCTGGATGTGTCTATTACCTTAATTTTGGTGTTTGAGTCACTAGTGCATATGTCCAAAGTTATGAGTAAAATATGTGTAGTTTTTGTTGATGAATTGCACCTCTAGTGTTATTAAAAGAAGGAAATGAGTGAAGTGCTATTTAGTAGCTGCAGTTCTGGGGCAATTCTCCAGTTCACACTTAGAACCTTAGGCCAAAGAAAAAATATGACTGTGAAAGTTAGCAGAACCAACAGGAGGGGTAAAGTCAAAGTAGAGTCAGATAAGTGACTTAAATGTTAAGCAAGTTTTCAAACAGGAAACAGTTGCAGTAACAGCATAATGATAATGAACATAAGTCCCATACATAATCATAAAGGAGGAAAGTTAACTAGTGGCTTATTTCTGGCCTTTAAGGGACTAGAGTCTGTTACATGCTTTCTGTTCTATGTTAGAGTGATCCTAAAATCTGAGTCAGTATTGATTTTATAGATGTGGGAAAGACCTGACACATTCCTTTTGTCTCTCATAATCATTTCTGCAGTATACATCTGACCTTCTCCACTGCTTTGCAAGTTACTGAAGCCAGAATTCCATCTGGTTCATTTCCCCTCAAAAGAAGACGGGTGCATTTTCTAAAGCGAAGAGTGTTGATATCTATCGGTTGAGTCAAGAGAGCAGCAATAGGTCTGGATCTCTTGGATTGAAAAAATAATAGGGCTGCAGTAGTTTGGAATGGAGAAGGAGGTATAGGTTCAAAGGCCAAAGTTCTTATTCTAAAAACTTGCAAAGGAAATGAGAGATGAGGACCCAACATGAAGGAAGAGTGAGGAGATGCCTAAGTATGAGAAATGTCTGGATGGGAAAGAAGATACAAGTTATACTCTGAAAGAACATCAGAGGAAGGGAGTTGGGGGAGAGAATCTTTACTTAGTAGGTGTATGAAGGAGATTCTATATATGTAAAGTGGTTGCATATATATTGTACAAAGTACAACTTACTTGATAATATAAATTAGGGGATCATTACATACACAACCCCATGAATATTTAATGTAGAATTTGTTATAAGGTTGCTATTAAAAACAAAGATAGCAGTACAAAACAGTGTCAAGCAAGATTTTTTTTTTTTTGAGACAGCGTCTCGCTTTGTAGTTCAAGCTGGCTCTGAGCTCACTTATGTAGCCCAGGCAAGCCTCAAACTCAGCAATCCTCCTGTCTCTACCTCCCGAGTGCTGGGATTACAGGTGTGAGCCACCACACCTGGCACTGTGGTATGTGGTATTGATGGTTGGTGGGCGTGAGTCTCCACGCCTAGCATTGTATGTGGTTTCCAGGGATCGAACTCAGGACCTTGCACTTGCGAGGCAGGCGCCAGAACCACTGAGCTAACCCTCCGGCCCAAGAAAGATTTTTTTTTCCACTTTCTGAAGTGGTTGTGGAAGGCTCTTTTGCTAGTGAGTGCTGTCCGAGGGACAGATTGACTAGTCAGTACATCAGTATATGTCTTAATCCTCCTCATTGACTGGAATAGGCACCATGCAACTTCTGGTTTTTCTCTGAAGTCAAAATGATTGTGAAATATAAATACTTTCAGGGGCTGGAGATTTAGCTCAGTGGTTTTGGCGCCTGCCTCCCAGGCGCAAGGTCCTGAGTTCGATCCTAGTAACCACATACAATGCTGGGTGTGGTGACTCACGCCCACCAACCATCAATACCACATACCACAGTGCCGGGCGTGGTGGCTCACGCCTGTAATCCCACCATTTAGGAGGCAGAGACAGGAGGATTGCTGAGTTCGAGGCTTGCCTGGGCTACATAGTGAGCTCAGGGCCAGCCTGAACTACAAAGTGAGACCCTGTCTCAAAAATAAATAAATAAATAAATAAATAAATAAATAAATAAATACTTTCAATCAATTCAAGACATGGAGGTAACCATGACTGTGCAGCTAATTGTCATGTTTAGAGTTGCAAGGAAATCTTATTTTCTTGTCTGGCTGACTTTATTGCCATTTTATTAAATTTAGATGGCACAAACGTCCCAAGTGTTGATGCTTAGCTTAAAACTCACTCATCTTTTTTTTTTTTTTTACTTTGTCATCTGAAACTGATCTATGCAAACCATTGTTTTATTTTTTATTACTTTTTTTTCATGATCCCCTTTTGCACAAGAGATTGATACCGGGGTCTTTGCACTGTGCACATGCCCAGCTATCTTTTTTTTAATACTTTATTTTGAAACCATTTCTCTCTGAATCTCTACATTGTAATGGTTGGACTTGACCTTACGGTGTTCAGCCTCAGCCTTCCTCGGTGTCAGGATTACAGGCCAGAACCATGAAGTCTTGGGCACAGGAAGTGGACTCTTGCCATAGGTAGTCATATTGCTCTATGGGAGGCATTTCCAGATGGACTACTTCCGGTTTGCGTGATTGTTCTTCCAGCAGTGTTGCCTCTACGGATTGAGGTTTTGTGATGGCACTGCTGAGTATTCTTGACGCAGGAGAGTTAAGGCCTAACTCCCCACCTGAAATGCAAGTTCGTGTTCTCTAAAAATCGAAGAATGAATTTTAGGAACGACGGAGGTTTGAGTAGGAAAATTTTATTGAGAGAGAAAGCTTCTGCCTTAAGAGAGACAGAAGGGGGCCTGGAAAGTGGGTAACCCCCCTACCTCACTTTTTAGAGGGCTTTTATGGAGCAAAGCCATGAGGTGAGGTGGGTCTGAAATAGGGGGCTACCAATAAGATTTGAAAGAAATGGGCAAACTGTGACTAACCAATGGGTAAATGACAAGCATAGGTACTTCAGCAACTCTTTGATTGAATAGGTCTAATGAGAAATCAAGCCCTAGAGGGTCTTGCTTGTCAGGAG
>PVIC010043394.1:0-15448 GCA_004025085.1 Thryonomys swinderianus | reverse complement strand
GAAAAAAAAAAAAAAAGCAAGAGGGCCACGGAGTAGCTCAGGAGAGACCTGAGTTCGATTCCTTTTACTGCAAAAGCAATAACACTATCCATATCAGAAAACTCAGGTGGGTTCTCCAAGACCCTTGTTAGCTTTAATAGTCTGATGATATTCAATTTATCTGGATATATTTATTGAGTTTCTACTATGTGTTTGGTAGTGAGGTCTTTGGCATCAAGGAGCATGGTCTTAGCCCAAAAGAGCATCACACAACAGTGGTAAACATATGTTCTTCAAGGTAAGTCGTGCAGCCTCGCCCATGGTTGTGGAAGCTGGCCTGTAGGGAGAGAAGAAAATGAAATGAGCGAGGTCTTCGCAGAGGCTGTGCTGGCCAAGTCCCTTGGATTAACCCTCGAGAGAAAATCCTTCACTTTAGCTTTGTACACGGGGCTGCGTATGTCGACTCCTCTCACCAGGCTGTAGAAAGGGCAGGGACAGAACGAGGGCACAACTGAAGCACGGTCTCCCCCACTGCCTTCCTGTTTTCTCTCTCTGTGGGTTGGTTTCATACTCTTTACCTTTTGTAAGCTGAAGAAGACTGGAACTAGGCCCGCGAACTCCTTACGCTGATGTCGTTAAAGCCTTTAGCTGGGAGGGGAAGAGTCCCTCTCCCTTAGCCAGTCTGAGAGATCCACGGCAGCCATGTGGGTTTTCTTGGCAGATGAGGGCACAGGGAACAGTTACTGGACCAAGGGAGAAGCTGTGGTTAGTTGGTTTGTGCCAGGCACCACCCTGTAGCCAGTGGTTGCAGATATCTCCTCAAGAAGAGGGGAAAGGTACTGTATGGGAAAAAATGGGATAGGAATGGATAGTGTTATTGCTTTTGCACTTGTGGTGATCAAAACAAATGAATAGAAAAGTAATAGGACAAAAGTACATAAATAAGAACAGGAAAGAAAGTGTCCTTGATCACTAATACTCTGCATTAATCATTAAATTTGCTATTTGTGTTCACATATTCCAATTAGGAAAGGTAGAAAAGTCTTTCATTATATTGCTAACTGATGCATGTGTGTATAGCCAGAAACTAGGTGGTCCAGTGTCAGACCTTTTTTTTTTTTGAGAGAGAGAGTCTTGCTTTGTAGTTCAGTTGGCCCTGAGCTCACTATGTAGCCCAGGCAAGTCTCAAACTCAGCAATCCTCCTGCCTCTGCCTCCCGAATGCTGGGTTGACAGGCATGAGCCACCATGCTGGCATTGTGGTGTGTGGTACTGATTCCTGGTGGGCATGAGTCACCATGCCCTGTATTGTTGTATGTGGTTACTGGGGATCAAACTCAGGACCTTGCGTTTGCCAGGCAGACGTGGAAACCACTGAGTTAAATCCCCAGCCTTCAGATCTTGTTTTGGTTAAAAATAAAAAGAAGCAACAAAAAACCACATAAGTTCCAGAGTAGATGAATTTCTTTCATTGGTTTTCTGGAATCCCGTGAAGAGTGGTCTCTACCTCACTTGGGGACTTCATGCCCTCTGGCCTGTCCAGCACCAGCCTTGCGTGCTGTTTATTTCATGGCTCCCATCCCTTGCGGCGGACCTTCTGTCTGTTTTCCTACCTCCATCCTGATGCTTTGTCCCCCAAATCTGACTGGTCTCCAAGAGACTGTCCTTGGATCTACAGGGGGAAGACAAGCTAACGTCTGGTTCAATGGGTGGGTTGGTTAGGGAAAGGCTGTGAGGTTCTTACATTATTTACTTGTGACCTACTTTCTTTTCAGTAGAGCTGTGGCTCTGACTTACATCACTGTCCCTGAAACCCACACTCCATTCTACCTGGAGAGAACAGTGCCAAAGACTGATGTTCTTTCTTTGACTCTCTCAGTCCCATCTTCTTGATCTCTATCTTAAAACTGAAAAAATCCTTACTACATCGTCAAATACCAAATGTTATATAGTGATATTCTGCTTTCCTCATCATTTTGTGTATATGACAAGTTCACATACTGTCACATACAGGTGACAGGATATGACAGGTGAGGACGCATTCCATGCCCTCCCTCAGCCTGGATAACGCTTTCTTTGCTTGCCCTCTGATAAATGCCTCCTCATCCCTCGAAGCTGAGTTGATTATGTTCTCCATGATATGTTTTCATGGGCCTCCGAGGATTCTGTGCATATATCTGTGGTGCCCGCTTGCCACAGTCTGTTATTATGGTTATTTACCTGTTTTGTTGCTTCCAGGTAAATTCTGAGCTCTTCCATTGCTGGGGAAAAAAACAAAACAAAACACTGGGCACCTGCCATTTAAAGGAGAGATTTATTTGGGTTCCTAGTTTTCAGAGGATTTAGTCCACAGCTGTTTGGCTTCGAGGCAGAAGTGGAAGAAGGCTGCTTCACTCATGGCAGCAGGGAAGCCGAGAGACAAGGGAGGAGCCAGGGAGAAGCACACACCCTTCTGGATCCTGGTTGGGAGGTGATGCAACCCTCAGATCAAGTCCTGACTCCTAACAGCGTGTGAAGCACTGAACTTACGTGCACTGGTGAGTGTAGTGCCCCGAGATCCAGTTACCTTTCAAATACAGGAAACGTCTGGAGAGGCATATGAGATCTGAACCGTTTGGGGCCCGTGCCTTGTTGATCCTGACATCGTCATCAGTGGTCCGTGTGGCTTCGGTTACTTCAGTTTGTGCTCAGTGGACACTTTGAATGAATAAAAAATAAATGACTCAGTTTTTACTGTGTGTAGCAGAGGACTGAGCTATAAGGAGGACGCTCGGCAGCACTAGCTGACTGATCTCAGCACAGAGGGAGGTGCTGTAAGTCCTTGAGTAGAGGTGACATGATAAAGTTCATGTTTCAAGACAATGGATGTGGCAGTAAGGTGTGTTATTTGAGACATTCAGGCCTTGGAATAATGTGTATTTTGAGATTCTTATGTAGCTTTGGGGAAATAAGTGGACCTGATGGGAAAGAAATGCTTCTGGGACAGTCTCAGAAATAGCCAGTGCTCATTCAGCAAAGCAAAGCTTCCGCATCAGTCCTAGCATGTCGCTGTGCTCCACATCCCACGAGGGTCTCACGTATTATTCAAGAATGAGATATTCTCCAATCTGCAGGGTTCACTTTTGGCTCCTCCAAAGGTGGATTGCTGTTGGCTGGTTCAATTTCCACACAAAGCCTGCCACCTCTGTCTGGCATACTCTTGAGTTCCATGAGATTTCCAAGGCAGAGTTTACGGAAGTTCGACACAGAAAACTAGCATACATTAAGAAACGAAACTTTCATTCAAGAATAAAGGGAATGAACTTCCTCTCATGCAGGAATCTGACGCAGAGAGAGTTCAACATAAATTGCTTTAGTTCACATGATTTTGGGCTGAATCTCTCTGGTGGCTCAAGGTGTAGTTAGCCTAACATAGCCACCCGGGATGCGGTGTTATGTCACGAAGGACACGTAAGAGTTGGAAAGGGGAAAATGGAAAGGATTCTTCATGTAAAGGGGTTTTTTTTCATGTAAACATGTTACTTGAACATGAATCTTCAACCAAATTAACATTAGCAGAGGTGTTTTATCACAAACTAGAAGTTTTCTTTCATTTCTAATTGTGTATTTTGTATCTTTATAAGACCCAGTTTTGGGTCTCTGTCTCACAGTGCTCTTACCCTTCCTGTTTTGGTCTCCTTGGCTCTGTTCATCATCAGTTTCATGAGTAAGTGGCACGTGATTTCAGCCAGGCAAACAGATAACATTGGTTAAAGTTGCATTCCCAAAGAAACACTAAAGTAAGCAGTTTGCTTCATAGAGTCGTGTGAATTTCATGCAAGAAAATGATCTAGAGCAATCTCCTAATGTGAAGTTAACTAGAAAATGAATGTTCAGATTTTTCCCTCCATTATTTACCTATTTTTTCTTACCTTTTGCTTGCTTGCTTTCCCAAAAGATTATGACTATCTTAACAGAAGCAGCTGGATGCAAACAAGTATGTTTTATTTTTAAAAATTGATTTTATTGGCACATTTTATATACACATTATGATCATATTCAACATTGAGAATTTGTGCCTGTACATGACATATCTTGATTCTCCATTTTTTCCTATTCCCCTGCCCTCCTCACAACTCCCAGGTGTGAGTTTTAAGAAGTTTTAATTCATGATGGTTCTAACTTTGAATTAGTTTAACTTTCCTGAGTCTCACATTCCTCATATATACACCAAGACAGAAATACTTAAGTGCTATTTTGCAATGAAAAATAATATTTAGCATTTAGTCATACTAGAGAGTAGTATCTGGAACACAGTAGATGCTGAATAAATAATAATTATTTTGATACTCACATTCTCTCAATAATATCATATTTTAAAATACCCAAGACCTAGAATGTCCAAATTCATAGCTTTAGGTGAAAACTAGTCAAATCTTGTATGCCAGTAAAAGTAGAAAGTCCAGAAATCTGATATGTTTCATCCAATAACTCAACAGCTTCCCTGTTCTACAGCCAGACAGTTTCTGGGTTTATTGGTTTCTCTGGGCTCAGGAAGATCAGCTTCACCCTGTCGTGACGTACCTGCCTGGTGGTTACGGATGCTGGGGAAAGCTGGTGTGAGTAAGCTGAGCATGGAGGCAGTGCGTGGAGTGTCGGCCTTCTCAGGTGACAGAGGCTGTGTGTGTGGGGGGGGGGTTCTGCCTGCTCCCAGGGAGGGTAATTTGTTGTTAGTGAAAGAGAAAGAGGCTAACAGTTCTTAGTTCTCCTAGCACTTCTTTCACCAAAGAAAAGAAGATCAACCCACCAAATAAGAAGCCCAGTTGATCTCTTCAGTAAATACAATGGATTGCTGAGGTGCTCTGCTGTGTGTGTGCAAAGGCAACCAATCAGACAGGACCTTGCCTGCTGCCATGGCAGGTGTGTGGACCCCTTACTCACCCAGGGCAGCATCCATTGATCTAGCAGAGTTGAGAATCTATTTCTGCAAAGGGAACCAGATTATTGGACTATGGGGCTTGAAAGCTACATGAGTCCTAAGTAGCAGCCCCTCTCCTGGCATGATCAAAGGTTGGGACTCTACAGCAAAATGACCTGGCAAGACTTGGAGTCTCTCCTGGTCTGGCTGGCCAAGTGTGCATGACTGAGACAGCATTGTTGCCTCCCTTGGCAGGACTGGGGGCCTGGGGACTGAGGCTTGGCATTGTGGTTGTACGGTACGGTGAGCTCTGACGTGACTCGTCAGCACAGTGCTCATGGGGAGCATCCTTCCCCACCCTGGTGGGTGAGGCTGGGGTCCAAGCCTCACAGCTGACTGGAATTGGCTGCCCTGAGTCTTTAGCAGGGGGCTGCTTCCCTTTCCAGAAGCCAGCCTGCAAGGACTGACCTCAGCCTGGGCAACCCCTACTGCTTGTGTCTCATTTAAAATATTGACAGTCGGTTGATGCTAAAGCTTTATACTAAAACTAAAATTGCAATAAAATGTGCTCATTTTTCTACCTTTAGAAAAATATAATTGAGTGTTGTAGAAATTTAGTTGGCATCTTGATCTTGTTTCCTGAAGTGAGCTGTGGGTAGTAATACCTTGGGGCCTGTTATTCATCTGATTTTAATTCATAATATCATATATATATATATATATATATATATATATATATATAGAGAGAGAGAGAGAGAGAGAGAGAGAGAGAGAGAGAAAGAGAGAGAGAGAGAGAGGAGAGAGAGGAGAGACAAATCCTCATTCATAAAATCATTCATTCATTCACAAAATCTACACTTGCTCAAGATCTGCAGACAACGTGGAACAAATTTATGCACAAACACAACTGGAGGAATAAATCTGGTTAGAGCCAGAAGGGCAGGTCTGCAGCTAGGACCAATGTAATAAAGAGGGGGAGTGGTGGCAAAGCTCTTGGGAAACACAGAGGTGGGAGCAATTGACTTGGCCTTGAATACTTAGGCAGTTTCCCACTGGAGATGCTGTTCAAGTCTGGGCTTGCTGTGGGAGCGAGAGCATCCCCGTACAGAAGAGGTAGGAGAGCTCTCTGGCCTGACCTGGGCCTGGCATGGAAGTGGGAGGGACCTGGTTTGTTCGGGGACAAGCTAAGGCCTGCGGTGTTGGAATCTAGCTCTGAGGCTGGTGGGGGCGGTAAGTGAAGAAGGTAGAGGGAGGACCCGTCTGTGACTGAGAATGTAGGAGAAATCTCTAGGGTGAAGACAATCTTTAGGGATGGCGGGACAGCATATCCAGCTTCAGAATGTGCTTCCTGTTTTTCTAAGACAAGATTCTCAAAGTGCAACTCACAGGCATAGCCCTGGAGATATTTCTAGACTAAGAGACATTCACCCACCAGCAACTGTGGGCAGCACTGTACTGTGAATGGTCACAGACACACAGTAAGGGTGCAAAATTCTGGCAATTCATGGAGGAAAAAAAAGCTATTAATGGTGTTTAACCAGGACTTTGCTTTGTGATGTACCTATTGATATCCCAGGGAAATGGCCTGCTCTATTAAACATTTGGGAAGGCTAGTCTAGAAATGTGAACTCAGAAATGGGTCTGTAATAGGGTGAAAGATGGATCAACCATATATTCTGTTAGCCAAAGACCCCGAAGGTGTGTGAGAAGCTCTGGGCTGGGGATTAGTGAGAGCACTGATGAGACAGACACCCAGAAGAAGCAAAGAAAGGGTTGTCAGCACTGAGGGCAATATTAGGTTCCCTGACTCAGAAGAAGTCATCTCAGTCGGAGATTGACACACGAGGTAAGAGTGGACTAACTAGTATGATAAATCTAGCTTGGGAAAAATGTCCTGTGGAGTCCCAAGTTCTTAGGATGTACGTGGACTGGGGACAGATTCCCAAGCACCCCCAACCTGCAGTGTGAGGACAGGGTGAGGGGGTGGTGGACAGCGAAGGGTATCCAGTCTCATTCTCTGCGTAGACAGGCTCGCCATCCTTCTCCACAGCCTGTCAAGTCCTTCCTTTCAGTTCCCTCCTGCTTGCTCCAGTGTCTTGTCTTTCTGTGTGTCCTCAAGTCCTTGCCACCCATCGACAAGCCACACTCTTTCTAGTGCTGTCAGTTAGCTTCTAGTACTGGATGCTTCGGATGCGTAAGGTCCTATGCTAAACACTTCATGCAAATGACTTAGTTTATTGTAATCCTGTAAAATAGTCCTGCCATTCAGGAATATATTGAGAGTATATAGTAGAATATCTTGCTAACAGTGGCTTCAAGAGATAGCAATAATTTTCCGACATAAAGAGTCCAGAGGGAGGCATTTGTCAAACTCACTCTCAGAAATGACACGGAAGGGTTCATCTGTGACTTTCTACTCCGTCTTCCTCAGCTTCTCAGTGGCTGTGTGTTTTGACCTCATGACTCCAAAGTGGGTGCTGTATCTCCGGGCATGCTGTTGACATTGAGTTTTAGTATGTGTGAACCACTCTGTCTAGAGAGCTAAGTGTTCCCAGAAGCACTTGGTTATTCTATTTTTGTCTCCTTGCAAGTACTGCGACCCATGACCTTTACAATTGGAGGAATGCTGGGAAGTTAAGGGTTTAGCTCGTAATCTTCAAAGCTGAGGAAAACAAGGCTGAAATGGATTGGAAATGAGTGTTGGGTTAGCCAGCCTAGAGGATCTGCTGTGATAGGCACCATTATTCCCACATTAGATGACAAAGTGGCACAGCTGAGTGAAATTGCTTGCGTTCTTAGAGCTGCTAAATGCCGGAGGCAATTTTGAGTCAACTCAGTCTGACTCTAAAGCCAGTGCCGCTTTCTGTCTCAGAACATTCTCAAATTCTTCAAGATCAGTTCAATTCAACCTATGCATTGCTTGCTGAGCTTCTATAACCAAAGCCCTGTCCTGAGGTCACAAATGGATGTGCAGATGAACATTTCTCCTGCTTTCAAGCAGTGGATCGCACTCTTGAAAAGAGGGACACAGGCACATATGTCCCACTAAGTTGTGGTAGAATTTAATGGTTAACATCATCAGGGAATAAAAATTAAGTTGTGGGTACACTGGAGAGGTGAGGAAATTCTGTTTGAGGAATTTTGGGAAGGCACTCTGGAGAAGAGTTGATTTATTTGGGTCACCTGTGTGCAGACATTTCTTTTATAAATATTATGGTGTCTGGTTTTGTTAAACCTGAGTTAAGTTGAACATATTATGTTCAGGGTCATCTCAGGCAGAGCTTATGTCTGAAATTAATGCAGAGATGTAATCTTTGAAAGTAAATCAACTGACCATATTTTCTTATTCTAATATCCCCATAGAAACCATAGTCTTATACTTTAAATCCAAACTGTATCTAGTCTATCAAATTAAAATTCATGAAGTAAAACATTCCAAAACAGTAATAAACACAAAGCAATTTAAAATAAGCACAACCCATTGTATATTTTCCTCAACAAGTTAAAATGTCAGGTTACTTTCTATAAAGAAAAGTCTTGCTGTTCTAACTGCACAGGAATAAAATGACAGAGGAACCATTTTTTATCCTGACACAAAAAGTGTTATAATATATTGTTCCTATAGTGGGAAAAATTAGTTATAATGAACTCAAGTGGAAATGAAGTGAGAATACTTTTAATTATAGACTTTAGCAAAAAAAAGTTAAAAGATAAAAGGATAAATGGTATGATCAGAATGTTCACAGAAGAGAAAAAAAACAAATAGCTAGACGGATGTAAAATTGGAAGCGATAGAGAAATGACAAAGAAAAGAAACCAGTGAATTTAAAAAGGATAAATTTACTGGAAAAAATTTGGTGAGAGAGCAGTTTCATAGGCCTTTGGAAAATGGTAAAGTGAGATAATCTGAGAATAAATTGTTAAGAAACTAAAAACATTTATACTATTTAACCCAGTCATTCCACATGTGGAAATTCCCTAAGGAAATGTGGGCAAAGATATGCTCACAAGCATTTATTATGGAATTAGCTATAAGAATAACATGGAACTTAAACATCCAATAATAACAAATTAAGGACATGATGGTACATCTGTATGATGCAGGAATCTGGCCATTATAAGAAAATATTTTAAAACCCTAGTGATGGAGGGAAATTCTAATATAATCAACATGTAAATAGCACAATTTTAACTATAAAAATTTATGGGAAAAGTTTGGAGGGAAATGTCATAATCTAATATTCTTTGTTGGATGGGATATTTGGGAAATAGTGCTTTTCATATATTTTTATACCATCTAAGTTTTCAGCATTGAGTACGTGTGGTATTTGTGCTAAGAGCTGCAGAGTGACCAGAAGACTGGCCTGACCCTCCAGGCAGGACCGGGTCCTCTGTGTCTCAGAAGCACTGGCCTTGACATGAGCCTGCTGGGTGGGAGGCATTTCTGGGCTCGATGGTATCCGTTAAGCAACTTTCTTATGGAGAGGAAGAGAAAGTTCATCTCAGTCCTCTGCCCTCACAGGGCAGTGGAAGGAAACCCCAAAGAAGTGCAGAGTTTTCAAGGTCAGGCGAGACCACCCGTGATGGCTGCTGCTGCGATCCTCACACTTCCCATGTGGTACATGCTCCCCACAGGGTACAGGCTGTCCCCGTGCTGGCCGGGTATGTGCTCAGAATACCATAGGCTGCCAGGCTTCTGTGTCATCCGAGAAGACAGTGCCATGGTGTCGGCACCCGGTCTGCACCCTTTGTGACAGTCACAGCAGCACCATCGACTAACTCCACGGTGGCTATGCGTGGCTGTAACGAGGGAGGTCGTGATAGTCTGGGGTCTCCTGCCGGACACTGAAACTCCTCTAGGCAGACTTGGCCTCCTATTCTAGTGTCGGATTTTAATGCTTCCTTAAGAAACGGTCTGATAGGCCTGGTTTTTGTTCTGTGTATTGAATCCATTCATAAAAATGGTCAGCACCTTTGCCAGGCCCTTCACCTACAGTGTCTCATTTAATTGAATCTTTGCTACTGTCCTTTGTGGTTGGCATCATTAACTCTTCTCCAGGTACCAGTGAGTAAATGCAGGCTGCACCCTGGAATCCCTTCAGCCATCGTGCCTGTGATCAGGACGCTCATGTTTCCCAAAGTTTAGTTGTTTTCATATTAATCTGGTTTTCCAAGGCAGTGAACTCTTCGGTACTCTATTTGGTTGATACTTTTCTTTACAGCCATCAATCTTTTCCAGTTAAATAAATTATCCTCATCTTAAGCCATAATGGGCATGGAATCATAACCTTACTGTGCTGTTTTCATTTTTTTTTTCCTAATATGAGAAAAGAAGGGAAAGAGGAAACAAAAATAGAGAGAAGGGGAAGAAAGGATTATAGGGGGATGGGGAAAAAACAAGTTACGTCATGTACAGGTACAAATCCTCAAAGATGAATGTGATTATAATGTATATCTAAAGTGTACCAATAAATTTAAACAACAACAACAAAGAAGTAGAAAACACTACAAATTTAAATAAGGAAAAAATAATGTTTGGTCACTGCCTCTTCTAAAAATCTCCCACACTAGAAAATATGTATCACATTTCAGTAACTATGTTACACTGGTTTCAAAGGGGCTCTTTGACTATGTTACCTTTTGGGTAATCACAGTGTCATGGCAGTTCCTGCAGAAGGAAGGGAATTTCCCCAGTAGTCTGCATGGACTAAAAATGTCCTACGTGTAGATACTGTGTCCTTTCCAATGCGGAGACTCTTCTCTGATTCTGTACTCTTCACGGACAGCACAGTTTAGGAGATTCATGTTTCTGGGTAGTCCTACTGTCTTGTCAGTGACTTCTGCAGAGGATTCATGTGTTTTCGTTTCTCTGCAGTGCACTTCTTACAATGGTAGAGCTGTTAACCAGCTGCTGTGTGCTAATGACCTTGTCTTTGCCTTTGGTAGAATTTGACTGGCTGGCTTTCCTCTTCCTCTTTCTTCTTTTCTTCCTCCTCTTTCACCTTTCCCTCTTCCTCCTCCTCCTCTGTCTTCTTCTTATGGTTATTTGAGACAGGTTCTCACTACGTAGTCCAGGCTGGCACTGAACTCACCCTGAAGCCCACCCAGGCTGGCCAAGATTTCACAGTGATCCTGCTGCCTCAGCCTCCTCAGTGCTAGGATTACTGGTATGTACATGTGGACCCAGCTGTAATTAGTTCTTTTTTGACGTAACTATCCCAAGTCAAGTGGTTGCTCACAGGAACACGATCTTCTTGTTCACTCTTTCATTCCTGGACCCCCACATGTGCTGAGTTGGGGCATAGGAGGTGCTGCATAGGGACCCTGGCTTACGGATCAAGTGCTTCAGCCTGGTGAGACAGCATAGTTTGCAGTGTCTGTGTTGTGAGGGGGGCTGGAATCCTCTTAGGACCGCTGTATTTTGCTCACAGGATGGGACCAGCCTCGACTGCTGGTTCTGTCAGTCGTGGATTGAGCCGTAAACCATTTATCCAGTAGAGTCCCTGGGAAGGTCGCTATTGATCGCCCCCATTGTGCCGCTCTGCACAGACACAGTGCTCTGCAGGAGGCCTGGAAAGCAACAGGCCTGTATCAGGAACGGAACGCTAAGCCGTTAGCTTCCTCCCAGCTATGGGGTTGCAAGAAGGTTGCACCCTTCCTGGGCTTCTGTTTACTGATGCATGACAACACTTCCTGTGGGGGCTGCTGAGATGCACCCTGAGTTTGCAGAAGCACATGGCCAGTCAGAATCTCTGCGGAGGTGGCCACATTGATACGGCTGCGTGTGCGGTGAGGCACGCTATGGGGTATACTGTGGGCTTTTCCAAGTTCTAGGACAGCATAACTGGCATGGAGGGATAGGGACGGAAGGTCCAAAGTATGTCACACGGCCTTGTTCAGTTAGCTGAGCAAATAGTAATGAGCGGCACCGAGGCAAGAATTGGGAGAGAGAAGAAAGTCCACCAAGAATCACCTCACTCTTCCTACCTTCCCACAGTGAAGAAGAGTTGAACAAAGTAGCACAAAACAAAATACAACACGAGAAAAGCCCCCAAACCAAAACCAAATCAAACCAAACCAAGCTGAATCAGACCAAGCCAAACTCAAATAGCAACAGTGGGTGCCACTACCACCACCACCTCAAAATAAGCTGGAAAACGGGGTGGATAGGTTGTACTTCTGCCAGGTCCTGTATCTAAAATGACAGCTAGAAGAAGGGACTGATCTTTGTATGTGGCAGTTTTTCAGACACTGTTAATCCTGACCAACCCCAAATTTAGGCAACATTCTTTTTTTTTTTTTGAGACAGGGTCTCGCGTTGTAGTTCAGGCTGACCCTGAGCTCACTATGTAGCCCAGGCAAGCTTCAAACTCAGCAAGCCTCCTGTCTCTGCCTCCGAGTGCTGGGATTACAGGCGTGAGCCACCACACTCAGCATTTCAGGCAACATTCTTAATAAATTACTCCAAATTTCTACTAACATTTATGTTTAATAAGTTTAGTAAGAATATTACTTGTGTCAGACCCCCATAACAGCGCTGAGGTGTGGACAGCCTGACTTCCATCTTGCTGAGGACACGCCGGGGCATGGAGGTTCAGCCACGTTCCTGAGGCTGGTTGGTTAATAAGTGGCGGTGACAGGAACTCCAAGGCTGAGCTATTGGACTCTAAAACCTAAGCTTCGTGTTGCATGCTCTCTTGTCACTAAGTAATTTGAGGAGTAAATCAACATTGCTGAAGTTTAAAAACTTGACTTCTATTGACTTAATTATCAAGCCTTGATGGACCATTAAAAGGGATGTGGAAGAATATGGCTCAGAAAAAGAAGTCTGAAGTGTATTACATTTATTGTCACGCAAACATGTCCTGGAAATCACTTATTTAATTAGCCATTATGATTATTAGTCTGTTGTTTCTGTGGAAACTATCTTATTACTCATAAGAGATTCTCATTTATGTGCTGTGTTGGTATCTGATGGGTCTGACAAGAGGAAAGATTCCCGCTCTTTGGTTGGCTATTAGTTGGTTACACTGACTCTTAACTTGTAAATATAATTGTCCCTTGTTGTCTGTGGGGAGCATGGCCCATGACTCTCTGTGGATCTCTGAATGCTGAACTTCTTTATATAAAATATTTTAGTATTTGTATGTAGTCATATGATCCTCTACATTACTCACAATATGATATAAACACTATGTACATAGTTGTTATACCATATATTGAGAGAATTTTAAGGAAAAGAAGCTTGTAGATGTTTTAGTATAGATGTAATTTTTTGCACGCAGGTGAATGTTTTTGAGCCATGGCTGATTGATTCTGACAATACAGAACCAAGACTTGTGGGGCCAGCTGTACTCAAAAAGGACTCCTGCAGACTTTGAGGTTACTGAGCAAGCACAATTATATAGCTAAAGAGCTGTGGTTCTCCAACTTGGTCACACTTGAGAACTACGTGGGTGTGATTGGCCACTAAACAAAATCAGATTTCTTGGGGAGTAAGATCCAGCTGTAATCAGTCTTAAAATATCCCGTGCACCTGTGACGGACTTCCACGTTTAACCACCACTCACTCTCAGCATAAAAGTTTGCAAGTGTTTCTGGGCTAACACAAATCATCTCTCCTCACAGGCATGCCAGAATGTGAAGCAGGGATTCCTGAAACAGGGTGTGTATTAGAATCACCTGGAGGGGGACTGGGCTAAAAAACAGATGCTTGGCCCTTACCTGCTCCAGGTTTTTATTAAGTGGTCCCTGGAGGGAGCTGTGCAGACATTAGATTTTTAAAAGGCCCCGTGGATCACTGTAATATGCTACCAGGTTTCAAATCACTTCTTCACACCTACTAATCATGGGAGGAGGCCGAAGGCTCAAGTATTTTGTATTTACACTACATTAATTTCCAGCCGAGCCTGATACTTTTCACCAGACATCTTCCTGGCTGTGAGATTAAAAACTGAATAATGAAACATGCAACTTAAATAAGATTTTCCAGCAGCAGAGGGTCTGGGAGTTCTAGAAAAGTCGTGCCAGCCCAAGGTATTGAACACCGATGCTAGCAATTATTGACAGAGCAGTATGGAAGGATCTGTAAAGGGTGGGAAGGTCTAGTTTAGTTGATAGCTTTCCAAGAATTTGAAGTCTAATTTCCTTCACAGAAATGAAGGGTTTAAAACAACAACAAATCAATGACCATGTCACATTATATTAGAAAATGAAAATACTCAGGCAGCTTTGTAATACAAAACAACTGCGCTTACATTAGTTATTCAGCAGTCATCAGCCATCTGTATTTTGAATACTTTCCTATTATTTATGGCCAGTGGTTATTTTTTTCCTACTTTCCACATGGGTAGCTTGTGTGTTATTTCCTTTCTTTCTTTGGACTTATGGTAGTGCTGAGTTCACAGAGGACCCTTCATCATAATGAGAAAGAACTTTTCTAATGACTCAGAGATTTCTAAATTAAACTTAAAATGTTCATGGCAAAGATGGTGGGTACATATTATGCATTACTGTTTCAGTATAAGAATATAATTCAGATAGAAATTATCTTTGCAAAAGGCAATCTTTTTTTGCTACTATTTTTTGCTTTCTTGACAATATGGTCAGTGGGCTGTGGAAAAAATTCTTTTACTTGATTACTTACACTGTTGATAATCATTGTGGTTTCTGGCAGGGCTCGAGCGTTAGTTCACAGAGCTACATTGCAATGGGGAAAGGGCGTAACTCTAAAATACGCCAAAGTTCCTGTGGCTTCAGCTGACACGGAGGAATGCACAGACTGAAGCACAGTTTTTAAAGAGACTTCATGCCTCTACCGTGGTTTGTCACAGGAAGTCCACACACACAGACGGGGTGAGCAGATGAGATCTGTGGCAGACCCGGGCTCCTTCCTGCTGCTGAGGTCTTAGGGTGTCGTCTGTGTGTACCACCTGATGTTCAGGACGCCTAATCTCCTGTTTGGCACTTTGATTTGGGAAAGAAAATAGTATGTCCACAACCTATGGCGATACTATTTTTATCCCTCCCCCCAACTGGGGAGAGATGTACTTTGGCCTGAATAGTTTTTAGATCGTGAGAGGTTGATACGGAAATGAAAGGAACAGAAACCTGTGAGATGGCGGATCATTTTGGGAACTCTTTTTGGAAGCGACCTCAGAAGAGTAAAGGACAATGGAAACAAAACAATTCTGTTAAATAATTGCTTGAACCCTGTTAGTCAGCACTTACCCTTGATTTTCAAAACTCTTGAAACATTTCAAACCAATCAGTTGTGCCGTGGTGGCATGCTCTTGCGAGAAAAATGATCCTGATTCTCCAAAAATACCTCAGCAGGCAGCCTGAGGAATAGGACTGGTTTGATTCCTAAAAAACCCCTCTCTCCCATCAACAAAGGTATCAGTTAGAAAGACAAACACCTGTGTTGCTAGACCCTAAACTAAGTCCTCTAATTCCTCTCACACAAGCCATGGGACAGCTGTCAGATACGGGGACGTGTTTTAGATACCTGAGAACTATGACCTTGAACCGGTGACCTGGAGGTTCCCAATCCCGATCCCCAGTGCTCTGGGCC
>PVIC010043393.1:0-15372 GCA_004025085.1 Thryonomys swinderianus | reverse complement strand
GCGCCTGCCTTGCAAGCGCAAGGACCTGAGTTCGATCCCCGGTTACCACATATAATGCTGGGCGTGGTGGCTCATGCCTGTAATCCCAGCACTCGGGAGGCAGAGACAGGAGGATTGCTGAGTTCGCAGCGGCTTGCCTGGGCACCATAGTGAGCTCAGGGCCAGCCTGAACTACAAAGCGAGACCCTGTCTCCAAAAAAGCAAAAAAAAAAAAAAAAAAAAAAAGAATTTTATATTTGACTTCTGCTCTTGGTATGGTAAGAAGTGATCTAAATAAAGATTGAAAATCAATCTTCTGGTGAAAAGAATTGCAGAGCTGTGTGCTTAACCTGCACTCTGAGACAGCCGCGTGAGTGCTGGGATTCTCCAATAAATATACCATGGCTTTTCTCAGAGTTAGAACAAAAGGAAAGAGATGCAAAAAAGAAGGTTAAAATAAGAACAAGATAATTCTAAAAGGTAAAATACATGGGCAGAAAGGAGAGAATATCTTCATATAGTCTTGGAGAAAAATGATAACATGGAAATCATGGCACCAATAAAGGTTTTAGGGAACTCAGATGTTGATGGACAGTGTAGAAGGAAACAATCTGCTGAGGGGGGTGAATAATGTTTGACATTAGTAGTACAACAAAATCTATAAAGTAAAGTGGATTAAAATATTTTGAAGCCCATTTTGTTGCATTTTGACCAGTTTTTTTCTACTGTAGTCCGTGATCAAAAATGTAACATACCTCCTTTTGTACATAACTGGAATTCTTGAACCCTTGGATTACAAAACTCATTCCCTTCTTCTTTTTATTGGGAAAAATGCCAAGTTTCTATCAGCAATAAGCATCAAAGAGCCTCTTGCTTATTATAATGTGTTAAGACCTCATGAGATAATCAGGTAGACAGATGAGTAACTGGGAATTTATCAGTGGGCCAGTGGTACCTCAAAGTGTTAAGAAAAGCGTGGTGAAAATGCCTGTGTGCGTTCCTGCATCCTAGTACTTTCTTAAAAGGGTCATGTTCATGACAAGTAGGATGCCATCCATCCCCTCCCCCCTGGGGCCGATGGGATTTCTCCAGGTTCAGGACTTTCAGCTAGAGATTTGAGACACCCCTGGGTGAACTAGGATAAGTTTCTCGCTCTCCTGACAATTACAGTCCTTTTTCGCATCTGCAAACTTAAATCCAGAGGAGCGATATGAATTCTCAAGGACCTCAGAGTTTCTGGAAAAGCTGAGGCCTTCAGAAAATCTGTCTTTCCATTTAAAGAAGTATGTCACATCTTGCGATATTTTTTTTTTTTTTTTTTACTTTGGTTATGTCGTTTCTCTCTGTTAACTGTTAGATGTGAAACAGTCACTTTAGGGAAAAATAAATGCTTTGTATTCCTTTATATAATTTATCTGTAAAATAATACATGCGTTCTATATATTGTCCACATAAATACATAGCAACAAATATTTAGGAATAAACCTGGTAAAAGTGAATAAAGAAATATAGTATGGAAAGAAAGCTTTAGCAAAATTTTGATGCTATTTTATTTTTACTGATATTTTTATTTTTAAAAATTCCTACTAGTTTATCTTTGAGGTAACTGCACATGCCTTGGAGAATTGGGTACTATATATACAGAACCTTAATTATTTTCCCCTCCATTCCCCTCTGCACCTTCCATCTCCACTACCCCCAGGACCTGCTCTCATTTTCACAGCTCACCTCCTTTTTCCTATTCACTGCTTTACACTTTTCCCTTTATTTATATTTTGTGTTTCTCTTTTAGGAGAAACCACGTGACCCTGCTTAGCCAGGCTGGAGCTTCCGGCCTAGTGCAGCCCAACTCTTCCAGCCTCCGGCCTAGTGCAGCCCAACTCTTCCAGCCTCCTGGGCGCTGTGAGTAGAGGCACATGCACCACACTTGCTTGATACTGGTCAGTGTTTCAAGCTCGGCCACTTAAAGATCAGCTTATGGCCGGTTTAATTACCAATGAACCAGAGAAGGTAGTCTCTATTTTGTTTTAAAAAGAGCAGTAAATGCTTACATTGACTGCATTTCTTTGCAGAAACTAATTTTGGACTAAAGTACAGATTTTAGACCAAGTTTGAGCAGTATGTAATTTATTGCTGTTGAAAGACTCATCTATAATGGTATCCTCTAAATCATATTTAATGGGATATAGTCTACATTTAGAAGGTGTGGGGCTTTTTATTCATAGAGAGGCTTATCATGATAAATATTATCTTACAGTAGTAGTTTGGTTGTTAGGCTGACACGCATGTGACACTACTGAGGTTTCAATTATCCACTTGCACCAATCAATCTTTTACTTTTCAACACTGTGGCCTGAAGTAATGTCACAGCTTTTCTGTCAGACAGAAGAACTTTGCGGGAAGTGTTATTCATTACAGCTGCAAATCTGTCACTGAGCCTGGCGTGGCTCGTTAATGACAACATTTATTTCAAAGAGCCATGGTTTGCTTTGTTGCAGGAGAGTGGACTTTGTGATCGTAAAGTATAATGAAATGCCAAGAAGATGAAGTGAACAAAGTTTTCCAAAAATATACTAAAGTAATCCAAATCTGTTTAGGAAAAAGAATGCATTTGCGTTCCTATTTTTATGACTTTACTTGCATTCAGGAGCCAGTGCCTGTGGGAAAGCAGAGGACTGTTTGGGTGTTTGCAGAGATCCTATGTTTATTTCCCCCTTAAAGATTTCAGAGCACCCATATGATTTGGCCAGGCTTGCACACAACATTTTGTAGTGTTTTCTTCTGAAAACTTTGTTTTAGAAAACTGAGCTAGGTACAGAATGAGTCAAGGAAAATAGTCCTTCTAATTTAAGTGTAGTATATTTTAACATTGTATGAAATAACAGATATGGGTTACCAAAATGAATGATAGAAAAGAATCTGGAGAGATATAACTTAAGTGTAGAAGGCTAATTTCTGGTTCTCTCAATCCATAGATATCTAATTACTTTCTTGTTGCTGGGACAAAACACCAACCAACCACAGATTAAAAGAGGAAAGGTAGAGGTTTCAGTCTATAGACAGCCAGCTCCAAGGCAGCACAGCAAAACAGAGGAGAAACAGTCCATGGTGTGGCAGCAGGAGACAGAGAGCCTTCCTTCTTTCCCTTTTTATTCCATCCAGGCTATAAGCCTATTGGCTTGTGCCACCTACATACCGAGTGGGTCTTCTTTCCTCAGTAAATCCATCACTCACAATTACAACTGTGCTAAACCAATCAGTCAGTGGACTAATCACAAACCACAGCTCCACCCATGAGCACTTGAGGCTTTAGGGGAACATCTAGATAAAAACCATTACACTACAAGTAGCGTACAAGTTACTTAGAAATAAAAATAGCAGAGCTGAACGTGAAGTTTCTGTTAGCCAAGGGAATTTTTAAAAAATGTAGTTCTTTGTACCCTTTCCTGTCTGGGGATGTCATGTACAACCCACTCTTCACTCTTTGAATCTGAGCTGGATTACCTTTTGGCCAAAAGAATAGGAAAAAAAAGTGGACTTGTTTCAAGTTTAGGTCCCAGATGGCTTCACACACTTCCTCTTGCTGTCTTTCATCTCAGCCACAAACTTAGTACACACTTGTAGGAAAGACCAGGGAGATCCTAAATGAACTATCATGTCAGCACGCAATTTCAGACCAGCCATCTCAGTCCACCTTGACATCTGATCCTGGGCACATGCAGGAACTCAGCTTGCATCAGTATTTACAGTAGAATTTCCACCCACAGGTTCATGAAGTAAATAAATGACGGAAGTTGTAAATTTCTTTAATTTAGATATAAAGATATGGAACTGAATGATTTTTCAGTTTGTTTCTAGCTTTCCTGTCTTTGAATTATGGGTGAAAATGAGACAATAAAGGGAAATGAAGATTGCAATCATAATACAATTTTCACAATATCTTCGGTAAAAATGAAAATATCTATACATATAGATCCTATTGTCTGTTCCATCCACCTTTGACCTCATTTCTTCTTTGTGCATGCCTTCTCAGGTCACACAGTTTCTAGAAATGTATATTGACTTTCTTATATTTATAGCCTACATCTAAACTCCTTAGCAGGAGATAAGGTGACCACAAGAGCATTTCCTTTGGGAGCACGACACAGTTTGGCATCTCTTCTTGGCTTTATTTACTTTGGCTTTGCCATTAGGTGTTCCTGTTTCCTCTCTTCCACCTGGGCAATAACTACTCATCCTTCTGAGCTCATCTGAAACATCATCTCCTCTGTCACAGCTCTTTTAAGGACCCCTTTTGGGGGTGTTTGTGCACTCACAATGCATTATGGCTTCTGGTGCACTGAACTGTGAAGGTTTTATTGATGTGCTTGTTTCTCTTCTTAGGGCACAAGATCCCAGAGAACTTTCAGGAATTAGGGAAACAGAGAATAAACGCCACACTGTCCTAGCATGAAGTTATGCATCTTAATTGCACAGGAGAAGGAAGAAATAACAATTGAGTTATCTTTTTAGGTACTAGCCAAGCAAATTCTAGGCTTAACACTGATAAAATCTGTCATTTTTGCCCTATGACTTCACTGGTTTGTCTTTAAACACATCACTGAAGCTAAGTGGTCAGAAGAAAGTAACATTTTTCTTAAATGGAGACGTTCACTCGGTATAAATAGGTTTTTCTCCAGGTCCTGAAAGTGATTTTCTTATTAGAGAGAAAACATGAAATAGGAAGTGAAACCTAAAACAGCAGCCTCCTTGGTAGTAGAAACCATGTGTATGTTAAAGGATACCTTGAAACGGTTATCTTCAGTCCCTTTGTCATTTTGTCGTTCCCAATAAGCTTTAGCCACTGAGGCTCTTGAAACTTCCTTTGCAAAAATAGTGGACAAGCTGCTTAGTTGTTGTTTGCTAATTTTCCTGGGAGAAAACATAAACTTACTTTGTCTAGACATGGTGATTATAATCCATTAAGCAATGATTAAAGAGAATACTCTCTGTCATCATACAGTGCATTAAGGAGACCCTTGAATGACAATTAGGATTCTTGAAACACTGAACATAGTGGATCTCTTTCTGCACTATAGTTTTAGGAAGCAAATACTTTGTAAGAACTAATACACAAAAGTGATAGATTCTTCACTCTTTAAAAAAGATAAATGAGGTAACAATCATTTAATATTGTAGTGCAAGGAAATTAAAATTAAATGCAATATAATTCAATCTTGAGAATAATAATGATAATGTAAAATATCCATCTGCCTACCTATCTAAACCATGGGTTAACATGCCATTAATTCTACACTGATAACACAGATTTTGTGCAGATTTTTACATCATTTTTACTCTTGATTCTATTGTATATCTTTTTGTATGTATTTTCCTAGTCTCTATCTCTTCAGTTCTAATCAGTACTTTATTGATTAATGAAGAAACATTACTGAATATAAATGATCAGTTTCTATTGTTTCTTAGCTATGTAATTATTATTTTATGAAATTAAATGCCCCCCACTGAACCATTAACTGCTATTCCTTAGAAATCTTACATGCATCCTAGCAATATTGATCAATGTACCTTCTTTCGATTTTGAGTGCTAAACATCTATGAATCTTCCTTGGCTTTTCATTTTGGCTCAGAGACCATGTATTGACCAAAAATATTTAGTGTATTTTCCTTTATCTATAGCCAACTTGCCTAATGTTTATTTCTTCATTTTTTAATAGCTTTGGGAATCTTTGTGCAGGATATGTCTTATTTACTTATTTAGTTTTCATGATGACTTCAATTCTTTTCTTACTCCACAATTACTGCCCAAAATCTAGACATTCTGGAAACAAGTTGTAGGCACAGACTCTCCATTTTTAAGGTAGGATAGGATGGAAAATGCTTTTGGCTTTAAATATGAGCAGATGACTCTTTAGACGATCTAAAAAGAACCAAAGCACTGAATATAAGGTTTACAATTTTTCTAAAAGCTGAATTTCAATGCATCTAACCTACTTTAGTGAATGATGCTTCAGATCAATGTTTTCATGCTGTCAGGAGTGTATCTCATAGAAACAATTCATTGGAGTGCTGCCTGCATGTGTCAAAAGTGGTTGGCTGATTCCACTGCCTCACTCCGAGACAGGGTCCCCTTCAGGATCAGACTGAATGACAGGTATCAACTGTCACCAGACCACTTGGAAGTGAAATGTGTGCACTGCCAACTGCTGGTGCCAGATGCGACAGCAATTACTTGCAGACTGTTGACAAATGCTTTGATACGTCTCCCACTGAGGAGCCTGGGCGATTCCCACTGGTTGGACCCGGGCCAGCTGGAACGTGGGGCATGTATGACACTTAGGGAATCTTCACAAGAAGGGAAATTTCTTAATGTTTAGATTTTTACAGTTGTACCAATTTGGTTTATGAATGATTTCAGGGGCTCTCTGCATAGATGACCAATTAGAATATTCTTTTTTTTTTTTTTTTTGCTTTTTGGAGACAGGGTCTCGCTTTGTAGTTCAGGCTGGCCCTGAGCTCACTATGGTGCCCAGGCAAGCAGCCGCGAACTCAGCAATCCTCCTGTCTCTGCCTCCCGAGTGCTGGGATTACAGGCGTGAGCCACCACGTCCGGCATTGTGGTATGCGGTGTTGATTGTTGGTGGGCGTGTCTCCACACCCAGCATTATTTGTGGTTACCGGGGATCGAACCCAGGTCCTTGGGCTTGCAAGGCAGGCACCGGAAACACTGAGCTAACCCTCCGGCCCAATTAGAATATTCTTAATGGGATTTTATACAAATGGAGACATAAAGGAAGAATAAGAAATATGGCAGAAATTTAAGTGAACAACTCAGAGCTTTCCTTTAATCATAAACAATGTAAAATGACTGTATTTCTAAAATGAAATGTGAATTGCTTTTGTCTTGTTGGAAGAATTAAACAGAGACAACTGACCAATGTAACAGTTCAATGTTTACTGAAGAGAAGGGAGGGAAGCAAACAAAAGTGAAAGAAAGAAAAGGAGAACAAAAGAAGAGGAAAGGCAGGTACCAGTCCTGCATGCAGGATGGGCCACTGTAAGAACGGGAGGGCAGTGGCAGGCAAGTCATAGCTGCCATTTTCCATATCTTCTCTTGGCTTCAGAACCTGGCAGTTCCAAGCAGGGCTCTGAAGCTGCTCTGTGCAGGTGTCTGTAGTGATGTGACAGCTCTCTGTGATTAACAGGTCATGCCTGGCTTCCCAGACATGATTAGCCATGCCCTAATCTCCTGCCTCAGTACTGTGTCAAGTTTGGGATATAGTATCCAAGTGTGGATAGAGCAGAAGAAACTGGTGGGTAAGCTTGGGTCCAGAAAGAAAGTATTAAAAAATGAGGAGCTGGGGAACTATAGCTTAAAATGTAGTCACTAGAAGCATTTAGTCTGGACCAGAACAAATTTAATAATCCTAATATCTTCAACTCTCACATTGGAGACTTAAGTATCTTATCTTTGTTTTCATAGAATAGAACCAGGGAAAATAAATAAGTGCATATACAAGTGAGATACTGATACAATGTAAAGAATTTTATAACAATTTACGTAATTTGAATGTGAGATAAAATTCCTTGGGGTAGTCTTTTGCCATTGAATGGAATAATTAAACGAGGAATACGAGGACATTCTGGATGATTTTCAGTCATGGACTCAGAATCTTTCTCACCATGTAGTAGTTGCTATAACATTTGTTTAATTGTAATTTATTAATCAATCCCATACTTATCATGCCCCCCTCCATCACTGTGATTCCCACTGCCCATTAAATTGGAACTTATAGCTTTCTGTGTTCACTTAATTCCGATTTGCCTCCCTGAAGGCTCTCTTATTTTTCCCATCTTCCTCTTTTTTTTTTTAATGAGTATATGTCTGCAGTACACACAATTTACAATGATCTCGGGGATCATTGGGTACATGTACACAATTCAACTTGATTCTTTTTTTAAATCCCCTTGCTGTTTCTTTCCCACCTCCCTCATCCTCCCTCTAAATCTTGTTTCCCCATTTTTGTTCTTGTTGATATTATTGTTATCTCACGTTTAGGATACATAATATTTACGTTATTAGGTTCCTGCTCATTATTGGATTTATTTTTCCTTCCCATCTCCCTTTCCTTGGGCCTTCGTTTTGATGGGCCTCTTCCCATTAGCAAAAGATCTATCTCTTTGTCTGCATTTATCCATCCTTTATTGTACTGCTTGTAATTTGCATTACTCGAATGAGAGATGCTATACGGATTTAAAATTGTGTGTCTGATTTATTTTAGTCAACATATTTTCCAGATGCAAGCATTTTCTTAAAAGTGTCTCAATTTTTTCTTCTTTATAATTGAGTTGTATTCCATTATATATATAGATGTGACATTTTCTTTATACAATCATTTGTTTGATGGGTACACAGGCTACTTCCAGGATTTAGCTGTTATGAATTGAATTGTCATAAACATTGAAGAGCATGTTTTGCTGTGGGCTGCCTTTAGCTTTTTGGGAAGGTGCCTAGAAGGGAGATGGTTGGGTCATATGGAATTTATAATTTTAGTTGCTTAAAGACTCTCCGTACTCGATTTCCTAATGGTTGTACTAGCTTACACTCTCACCTACAGTGTAAGAGGTTTACTTCTTCACTATAGCTTCACAAGCATTTGTTATGTCTTGATTTCTTGGTGATTGATATTCTTTCTCTGGTATAAAATGGAATCTTAGCATTGTTTTTATTTGCATTTCTGGAATGGCCAATGTTGCTAAACTTTCTTTCATATGTCTGTTGGCATTTGTGCCTCTTTCTTTGAAAAAGTGTCTGTATATTTCATTTGCCCATCTCTTTTTGCGTTTTAAGGTTTAGGTGAGCTAATTGTTTGACTTCTTTATATTAGTTCTCTACCTGAGGAACGGCCAGCATTTTTTTCCCAATTGTAATTTGCCTCTTCCCACTACAAATTAATGCAATAACTGGGTAGACACTTTTAAAATTTGATTTAATCCTATTTGTTCTTTGTTGCTGTCATTTCTCATGCAATTGCAGTTTGGTTTAGGAAATTCTTTCCTACACCTATCACTTCAAGTGTTTAACTGAATTCATCATCCCATAGATCCAAAATTTCTGTCTTAGCATTTAGATCTTTGATTCATTTTGCTTTACTTTAGTACTGGTCATGATGGTACACACTTATCCTAGAATTTGAGAGGCTGAGGCAGGAGAATCACTACAAGTTCAAACATGGCCTGAACTAGATAGTGACTTTGTCTCAAGCAAATTGATTTGAGTTTAGTTTATGGTGATAAATGATGACTCTAGTGTCAACCTTCTGCAAACATATCCAATTTTCTCAGCATTTTTGTTGAATAGGCTCTCTTGCCTCCATGTGTGCTTTTGAGCCTTTTGTGAAAGATCGAACAGCTGAATGTGTCTGGGATGTTTCTGTGTTTCGTGATCTGTACATTTATTTCTGTTTCAGGACCATGGCATTTCTGTCACCATTGTTATGCAGTGCAGCTTGACATCAGCTTGATGCTTCCTGTTATGTTCTTGTTGCCAATGTTGCTCGTGCTATTATGGATCTCTCCTGAATATGAATAGGTTGTTTCTCTCTAGGTCTGAGTATACTGTTGCTATAGCTATTGAAACTGCATTTATTATCTATAACTGTTATGAGAGTATGGTCATTTTGAAAATGTGGTTCTTCCTATTCAGGAGAGAGATACAACTTTAAATTTTCTGATGTTTTCTTCAGTCTTCTTTTGTAAAGAGCAGTAATTTATTTTCATAAACATCATTTGTTTTCTTGGTTAGGTTAACTCCAAGGCCTTTTATTTTTCTTGGTGCTACCTTGAATTGTATTGCTTCCATAATTTCCTTCTCATTGAGTTCACTATTAGTGATCACAAATGATTTTTTTTTGTGTTGATTTAATATCCTACTATGTGGGTAAAGTTGGTTATTAATTCTAAGGCTTTTGGTGGAGTTCTTTTGGGGTCTTTATGTAGGGTATCATGTCATCCTCAGGCAATGATAATTAGGATTTTTCCTTCATATATATATATATATATATATATATATATATATATATATATATATCCTTTTTATTCTTTTTTTCTCTTGCCTGATTGCCCTGGCTAATATTTTCAGTGCCGGGGCCTGCTGGCAATCGGACAGCAGCACCTGAGTTGGGGGGTGAGGATGAAGAAGACACAAGACAGATAAAGACAGACAAAGATGGGATCGGGAGGACCTCTCAGTCAGTACTGAGCAGGCACCGTGTTTATTGATCAGGCTATATTTATACTGATTTAGAAAGGTAACATGACGTCAATAATGGTTACTATGATCTTATACATTTATCATTTGGTTGGTAGAAACAAAAACAGGTAGTCAAGAAATCAGTACATTTCTTACAAACTAGAACAGAAACAAATGGTAACTTATGATGATCATAAGACTGGAATCAATTTCTCAAAATGTCAAACTACAATTCTCTTAAATCTTTCCCTAACTCTAACTTCCTTGTACTAATTTCTATTAATACTTAACTTTTAATAGAATAAGACCAGAAGAATAAGTACATCCATCATATAGTTAATTAATTCTGCTAACTCTATGAAACTCTGTCTTAGCCCATGTAGAAACTGGAAGAAAAACAACACATTGCTAACTAGGGAGACAATGGTTAGTGGGCCCAGCACAGGAATAGGGGAATTTTCCCAGAGTTAGGACATGTTTTCTGGCGGTAACTCAGGGAAGCTCCTTGTTAGAGCAGATCCTCTGGGTATATTCGGGGCAGCACCATAATGTGCAGACCCCCAACACAGGAGTTATTCCCCAAAACCCCAGGCATAAATGCCTGGTCCAGTTACACCATGCTGAGCTGCTTCCCACCTTTCAGTACTACATTGACTAGAAATGGTGATAGTGGGCATCCTCATTTTGTCCTTGACTTTAGAAGGAATGTTTTTCATCTTTCTCCAGTCAATAGCTGTTGGCTGCTGAAGGTCAGCCTGCTCTGCCATTTGGAGCATGGCCTGTCTGCTGGGACCTGTGTTTAGTACAGTTTAAATATTAGAAAATAGTAAACCCATTTCAGATCATAATACTAAGCTAACTTTCAGTTTAGCTTTACTTATAATGTACTTGTTATTAAGCTACTAAAGACTGGGGAAAAATGTGGTTAAATGTGGACTGTGAAGCTAACATGTCCTGTCACCATGGATAAAGTTATCTAATCTTTATCTATTTTTGGTTTTATTATTATTTCTATTCTTGCCTCTAAATAGAACACAGCAGAAATATTTATAGATTGTCATAATTATAAAGGCTTTTATAAACCATTGAATCATTGTAACCTGCTGAGGGTTAGCTATAACATATTATTTTGAATTAAAAATATTAGATCAGAGAAAGAGAGGCAGTTGTGGGTAGAAATATAATAGTTGCACCTCTTTTGCGGCAGTGTAGGAGGTCAGGGTTAATTTAGAGAGAATGTGAAAGTTTTAGAAAGACAGTCTGTTTGGACAATGTGCATTTTTTTGGGGGGGGGCAGGGTCTCGCTTTGTAGTTCAGGCTGGCCCTGAGCTCACTATGGTGCCCAGGCAAGCCTCGAACTCAGCAATCCTCCTGTCTCTGCCTCCCGAGTGCTGGGATTACAGGCATGAGCCACCACACCCGGCTGGACAATGTGCATTTTAACAGAATATAGCCAAATATGGGAAAAATTGAAATGTATAAAGTAAAGTAAAGTAAATAATTGTAAGTGGGAACGCAGCATGGGAGTTTGAGAGGAGAAATGTCATTACAAGCCTGGAGTGCCAGTCACTGGAGAGCTTCCCGTACTTTCCTTTTGAGAAATCGGTTCCTGTAACATTGAAGAAGGAGTGTAGACCAAAAGCCGGTAAATTTCCTCTGTAACAGGCTGAATGGAAATTACTTTAGACTTTACAGGCCACTTAAGTCTCTGTTGTGTATACATATTTTTTGTTTGTTCGTTTGTTTGTTTTTTTGAGACAGGGTCTCGCTTTGTAGTTCAGGCTGGCTCTGAGCTCACTATGTAGCCCAGGCAAGCCTCGAACTCAGCAACCCTCCTCCCTCTGCCTCCCAAGTGCTGGGATTATAGGCATGAGCCACCATGACTAGCATAGCGGTATGTGGTACTGATTGCTACTGGGTGTGAGTCACCATGCCCAGTATTGTTGAATGTGGTTTCTGAGAATTGAACTCAGGACCTTGCACTTGCTAGGCAGGTGCAGAAACCACTGATCTAAATGTCCCGCCCTATGAGACTTATTCTATTTTTAATGGATATATTTAAAATCTACTGAAGGAGCATAAGTTTTTTAAAGAACAGGGAAAGTAATGAATATTTTGCTTAATAGGTACATTAACTTGACAATCGGGACTCATTTTGAAAGCTGAGAAAAAAATACTGTCCTTAGAAAAACTGTATAGAAGGATAATGATTCATCTGCTTAGCTTCTGGCTTCTCCCAGTTATCATCAGCAAATATTCAGAGTCTCCTGAGCTGAGTTTGTTCTATCATCTAATCTTCTCAAAATGCCCCAATTCAGTTGTTCATCATTTGGTCCATCTTGATGCTGAAATCAGATCATTTTCAAATGAAACTATTGCACTGTGACCTTGGTATAAAATTCTCTACTGGCGGGGCCGGAGGGTTAGGTCAGTAGTTCCGGTGCCTGCCTTGCAAGTGCAAGGTCCTGAGTTCGATCCCCGGTGACCACATGCAATGCTGGGCGTGGAGACTCACGCCCACCAACCATCAATACCACATACCACAGTGTGGGGCGTGGTGGCTCACGCCTGTCATCCAAGCACTCGGGAGGCAGAGACAGGAGGATTGCTGAGTTCGAGGCTTGCCTGGGCTACATAGTGAGCTCAGAGCCAGCCTGAACTACAAAGCGAGACCCTGTCTCAAAAGAAAAAAAAATTCTCTACTGGCTTTCAATTTTCAGTATTGGTACTGCTCAACGAAAAGTTTAGTTCAAAGCCTTTCCTTATATGTGACTTATGGTCTAGTCAAGTTTCTGAAAAGTACAATCATTGTATTCAATCTGCGATCTAGTCAAAGTTTGGAAAATCTGGATCAGGGCCTGACAGGCCATCACTTTCAAGTTTAGGATGATTTTTACATTTTTAATGCATAAAATATGTATACACGTGCCGGGCATGGTGGCTCACGCCTGTAATCCCAGCACTTGGGAGGCAGAGACAGGAGGATTGCTGAGTTCGAGGCTTGTTTGGGCTACATAGTGAGCTCAGGGCCAGCCTGAACTACAAAGTGAGACCTTGTATTAAAAAAAAAAATCATAATACAAAATTAAAAAAAAAGTCTCATGAAAAACAGAAGTAAACACAAATAAAAATCCTGTATTCACAAACTATAAGTTGATGTTGTTAAACAACATATATAGTTAATCTTATCTTTATGAACATTACAGTGTTATTTTTCACAGACATAGAAAAAATAATAAATTCTTTTAGAATAAAGATTTTCAAATAACCAATGCAATGTTGAACAAATAAAAAACAATGTTAGAGAATCAGATTACATATTTTACTTGTAACACAGAGATACAATTATCAAAATTGTATGGTATCCTAGAAACAGCCACACAGGACATGGGAACAGAGTAGAGAACTCAGGAATAAATAAATCCATGGATTTGAAGTGAACTGATTTTCAATAAAGGTGCCAAGAACACACACAGGGAAAGAAATCTTTTCAATAAATGTAAGTGAAAATTGAAAACCCCATGAGTCAAAATAAATTAGATCCTCATCCCATATTACAAAAATAAAATTAAAATGATTGATTACATAAACATGAAATTTAATATAATAGAACTCATAGGAAGAGAATGCTCTTGACATTGGTTGAGCAATAATGTTTCAGAAATGACCTCAAAAGCACAGGCAAAAAAAAAAAAAAAACCACACCCAAATATGGTATTTGCTGTTTTGCAACCATAATTTGTCCAAAAACATGCTTGTATCTGTATCCCAAAGCAAATTTCCCCATAAGAAATAATGGAAAGGAGTTGATTCCTTCCACAACCCAAATATATTCATAACAACATTTATGGCTTCTGAGAAGATGCTGGGTCAATAAGTAATAAGAAATAAGCCTCCCTGACATTTAGAATCCTGACACTGGAAAATAACAATGTGAGGAAGGAAAGAATGAGAGAGATAGATCTTTGGGACACAGGAAGGATCTGAAGGGAAAATTGTACAGAGAAGCTGAAGAGACAGACAGACCACACTGCAGAGAAAGAAGGTACAATGAGGAACCCGCCCCCCCTGCCCTTTCTGGCTTGGGGTGAATGGGAGCAGACTTTTTAACACAAAACCTTAAGTGAAGGAGAGTTTGCAGCAAAGTATTTCAAGCCTGAAAAGAAAACAAACTTCAACCTAGATTGTTGCATATTACAAAATTATCTCTCAAAGTTGATGGAGAAATAATAAAAATATGACCCAAACACCTGAAGTTCCAGGATAAAGAACACCTGACAAAATTCACAGCAAGGGATGTAATTAAATAGAAGAGCAAGAAAGGAAACCAACAATAGGAAAATAACTTAATGACAAAGGTAAGTCAGTGTCTATCAGTTATAACCATCAAAGTTAATGGTTTCCATTCACCAAGCAAGAGATACAGATTGAGAGAACTGGATCAAGACATGAGACCCAATAATGTGCTGCATACAAGCAATACATTTAACCCCAAAATAAACTCACTGGCTAAAAGTTACAGGAGAGAAAACAATACTCTGTGGAACAGGAACTTGAAAAGAAATAAGAGTAGCTATTCTATTTACAGATAAAGTGGATTTCAAACATTAATCAGAGGAATTAGATGAGAGAAAGAAATTAAGTTACATTAAGATTATTTGCTGATGACTGCTCTCCCTAGAAGACCCCAACAACTTTATAAAGATAAGCTCTAGATTTAATAATCAAATTTGACAGTGTAACAGGATACAAAGTCAACAGTGAAAGAGGAAAATTAGTTAAACAACATCTTTCAAAATAGCATTAGGAAAAATGAAACAAATATCCTAATGAAGGGACGTGGAAGACTTTTACATTGAAAATTACAGTACTCTAGAAAAGGAGCTTGAATAAGATATCAGAAAGTGGAAGGACATCCTTCATTCTTCGGTTGACAGAATCATTATAATAAAAAATTCCATACTTCCAAAATGGTTTTACAGATTCAATGCAACCCTGATCAAAACACCAATATTGTGCTTCATAGAACCAGAGAAAGCAATACTAAAATTCATATGGAACTAGAAGAGACCCAGAATAGCAAAAAAAAAAAAAAAAAAAAAAAAAAAAAAAAAAAAAAAAAAAAAAAAAAAAAAAAAAAA
>PVIC010043392.1:0-15502 GCA_004025085.1 Thryonomys swinderianus | reverse complement strand
CTTCTTTTCTTTCCTTTTTTGAGACAGGGTCTCTCACTTTGTGGTTCAGGCTGGCCCTGAGCTCACCATGTAGCTCAGGGAAGCCTTGAAAGCACAGCAACCCTCTTGCCTCTGCCTCCCGAGTGCTGGGATTACTGGTGTGAGCCACCATGCCTGGCCATGATTTCTTTCTTGAGTCATTGTTTCTGTTTTACTATGAGGTGGAGAGAGAAATAGATAGGAAAATACATTTTAAAAAACACAGCTCAGGGCCTGAGGATGTAGCTCAGTAGTTGAGCACTTACCTCATATGCACAAGGTCCTGGGTTCCTCTTCTAGCATTAGGGGGAGAAAACCTTAACCTCAAATTTAAAAAACCCATAAGATTTATAAAACAAATTATAAGATTTTATTAACATGAAATAAGATTAGAACAAACGAAAAGTCTTGTGATGGTCTTTTATGGGAAACCTAAATACCATAAAAAGTATATGTGTGTGTGTGTGTGTGTGTGTGTATACACACACACACATATATGTGGAAAAAATACATATATATGGAAAATATAATTACAATCAGGATTCAAACAGGGATTTAGAAAATTATAATAAAATGAACATTCACATGAAAAAAATAAATGCCCAAGAATAACCAAAGAAGGCCAGGGATTTAGCTCTGTGGTTCTGGTGTCTCCCTAGCAAGTGCAAGAACCCGAGTTCAATACCCAATACTGCATACCACAATGCCAGGCGTGGTGTATCATGCTTGTAATCCCAGCACTCAGGAGGCTGAGGTGGGAGGATTGCTAAGAGTTCGAAGCTTGCATGGGCTACAAAAGGGAAACCTAATCTCAAAGTAAAATAAAATAAAGAGCCGGGTGATGTGGCTCACGCCTGTAATCCCAGCACTCGGGGGGCAGAGACAGGAGGATTGCTGAGTTCGAGGCTTGCCTGGACTACATAGTGAGCTCAGAGCCAGCCTGAACTACAAAGTGAGACCCTGTCTCAAAAAAAAAAAAAAAGATAGTTAAAATAAAATAAAGAATAGCCAAAAAAATCATAAAAAGAAAAAAATTGCTCAAAAGGAAGAACAGAAAAAACTGTTAATATTTCTGTAACTTGAAACACATACTATGTATCATTACTTTCTAGATCACTATTTTATGAAACAAAAATGTTTCATAATTTAAAAGCAAAAGTTAAGACTATGTCTGAGTTAGAACTATGTTAAGCTATACAAGCGGAAAAAACCCTCAGTACAAATGTCTTAAATAACACTGCTGTGTTTCTCTCATGCTTAAATTCAAGCATCCCAGGCTCTTCCTTTCTGCTCTGTTGACCTTAGTCCTTGATGTCCAGTCTCAATCCCACCACATGACACTGACCGTCACTTCCAAGGCCAAGAGACAGAAAGGACGAAGAAGGAACCTACCCTGAACCCCACACAAAGCTGCCCCCACACCTCTGGACAGCGTTCATCACAGAGCTGCATACGTGCGGGTGAAGGAGGCTGAAGAAATGATTTCATTCTCCATCTGTGACAAGTTGTTTCTTCTGCTGACACAGAGATGTGTTTAGTGAGATGCTCTTAGGTGTTCAGGGGAGAAAATAAAAGACTTTTGTTTACAAAAAAAGAAAAAAAAGGAGTAACAAGAACAACTTTCTTTCAGGATTTCTTAAGGTGTTAAAAGACACCAAAACTTCTCCTGCATCCCTGTAAGGGGAGGAGGAAGGCTTTTTTTTTTTTTTTTGAGACAGGGTCTCGCTTTGTAGTTCGGGCTGGCTCTGAGCTCACTACGTAGCCCAGGCAAGCTTTAAACTCAGCAATCCTCCTGTCTCTGCCTCCTGAATGCTGGGATTACAGGTGTGAGCCACCATGCCCGGTGAGGAAGGCTTTTGTAGTAGCCTGTCACCCATAGAGGGCAAATTAGTTTTCTTAGACATGAAAATCAGAAAGCTTGGTAGCTTGATTTTCTTCTCCTCACTCCCTGAGAATCATTCCCTCTTCAGGTCCAAGAAACCCAACCACAGGTGTGTTTTATCTGCACTGCCTGCGATTGATTATAAAATTTGTCAGTTGTGCGCTACAGTTTTTAAGTCATATTTCAGGTGCAAATCCAGATTTCAGCTCTTTCTGGACAAGCTAGAAGGCCACCTACTCGAGGCCTCCTTCCCGGGGGGCAGTGATGGGCCTGAGTAAGTCCTGGGCAGCCGCCTCTCTAGCTCGTGCCCCTGCCTCGTCACACACATTTAGGTCCCTGCCCGGCGCTTGCAGGAGGTCGATCTGGCAAACCCTGCTTTAGAGTTAACAATTCTCTGTGAAAGTTTTTATACCCCTCCTTCTCTCGTGTTCCTGGAAGTTTCAGTGAAGATGTTTTCTATGTTGCCTATTTCTTATCTAAAAATGTGAGGCCAGAACTATTTAGGATATGAAGTTGTTTCAGATTTTGGTGTGTTAGAATATGTGCAAAGGGATAGCTTGGCAATGGAACCCAAATCTATACAAAAAAATTCATTATGTTTCATATATACCTTGTACACACGGCCTAAAAATGACGTTTTGCAATATTTTCACTGCAGTGTTTTGACTGAGACTTGTCACATCAGGTTATCTGTGGAATTTTCCATTGTGGCATTAGATCAGGGCTCAAAATTGTTGGATTTTTAAGTGTTTTGGATTTCAGATTTCAGAATAGTGATTCTCAACCTTTAGTGGATGTCTACTAAATCCCACTGCAGCTTTCCATCTTCAGTTTAAGGGCTTAGTGTCTGTTATTGGTTTGCTGCATCCGCCATGGAGATTGTCTAGACCAGGCCAACTCTTAAGGTCCTCCCCCCCTCTCTGGAGGCACATCATCTCAATGACCCTATATCCTAGGTGAAAATGCTCTGAGCTCGAGGCAATTTGCACAGGTGGCTGTTGGGCTGTGGAAGAGTTGCTCAAGCACTGGGAGTTTGCCGAGACCTGCCGGGCAAAACAGCGGGGTGCGAGGTTGAGGGGTGTGGATGACAAAGAGACCTAAGAGAGAACAGTATGGGATCGGGAGGACCATTCAGTGAATACTGAAAGGTGCCTCATTTATTCTTCATACTATATTCATACAGATTTTAGGGACATTATTGACATTAGAGGCGGTTAACAATTATCATAGGTACTTCGGATAAATTAAAGATTGGGAACAAGAGGCTGCAGAGCCATCATGACAAAAAGCAAAAGCTATGATTTAATCTATACCACCTGTCTGTGTCTACTTTCCTAAAATGTAAAATATAACTTCCCCACTGTCTACTTTTGAAGGGCTACTTTTTTCTGTTAACTTTCGCACTATTTAATCATCAAAAATGAGTACTTAAAAGCAAGAATGTCCTTTGCCATCAGCACGGTCAGTGAGTCCCAGTAGAGATTGTTGATTACTTTAATCATTAAGTGAAAGAACAGCAAATTCTTAACTGAAGGAACAATGGAGAGCGACCATGGGGCAGAGGTCCTTTACCTCTTATCACCACCACTCCGGCATCCTTCAGCAGCCGGAGGCAGCGACTCCGGATGAGGTTGCAGTTCTCTGGGAAGCTGGGCAGCACCAGTTCAAGTGCAGGCCTCCTGACTGCGGGTTAGGGCAGCACCCAGTGCAGTTCTCCAGGCCTCACAGTGAAGATTTCCAGGTCGCTCCCCACAGGAGTTTCCTTCCCTTCCCCTGCTCAGTGTAATGCTGCACCGAACACTGAGATGTCTGAGCCCCGGGAGAGTCGGCTCATTACATGAGCAAAAAGCCCACAGCACAATACTCAGTCCGCGCTGGATGGGGGAAAAAATCTCATTTTGAAAAATGCTCTTCTGTTGCACTTCCTGGATGATAACTGTAGGCGGGTGTGTTTAGTCTGTCCCATGACCAGATTCACCTGTGCTGTATCAGAACCCGCTCCAGAATCAACTGACATTTGCCAGCTCTCCTTGGACTCTTAAAATCTACTGTCATCAGTGTCTATGTTTACAAATATGTTGTTCAGGGGCCGGAGGGTTAGCTCAGTGGTTCCGGCGCCTGCCTCGCAAGCACAAGGTCCTGAGTTCGATCCCGGGTAACTACATATAATGCTGGGTGTGGAGACTCACGCCCACCAACAATCAACACTGCATACCACAATGCCGGACGTGGTGGCTCACGCCTGTAATCCCAGCACTTGGGAGGCAGAGACGGGAGGATTGCTGAGTTCGCGGCGGCTTGCCTGGGCTCCATAGTGAGCTCAGGGCCAGCCTGAACTACAAAGCGAGACCCTGTCTCCAAAAAAAAAATATGTTGTTCAGAATGACATTGTGGGGGTTCTAAATCAAATGACAAGATCTCTATTCAAATTCTTTTGTCTGAAGGCTAAATTCATATATGACTGAATTTCTGAAGCTTTAGTTATAGATTCTTTTTTCCAGCTCTTTGGATTTTGATTTCCTCCCCCGTCAACTCCCCATGGATCAGCTTTGGGGTTATTGTGAGGCTTTTGGAGGTGTACTGTTTCCTTATTTTCTTATGCTTTTATTTTATTTTATTTTTTAATGTGCTGAGAGTTAAGGGTCAGTTATAGTGGAAAGACTGTCTCCAGCATGGAGATCTCTTTAGTCTGCTTATCAGAGATACATTCTGGGTATGGTTAACTGTTCACTTTTGCTTCTGTTCCGAGCTCTAATCCCCACCTTGAATTTGGGGAGGGGAGGATGCCGTGTAGCTGGCCCCGCACCTAATTCTCCAGAAATGCGCTGCAATGTTGTCAATAACACAAAGACTACTCATGTGTTTGTAAAGCTTGGGTCAAACCAAAATGTTCACAATAATATTCTTATTATGAGAAAAAAAATCAGATAAATAATGAGGATTAAAACAGAGAGAGAGAGAGAGAGAGAGAGAGAGAGGAGGAAAAGAGAGTTATATGAGACTCAGCAGAAACTCAGACAAAATTTTAATAAATTATTCATTTGTTTCTTTGTCTCTTAGCCAAAACAAAATACTCACTTTAAGAATTTTTTTGTTTTGTTGTTATTTTGTCTTTGTTTTTATTTGTTTGCTTTTGCTTATTGCAGTACTGGGGGGTTAACTCAGGGCCAAAATATATGCTCAGCCCCCTTTGAGTTTTAATTTTGAGATGAGTCCAACTGAATTGCTAAATTATCAAGACTGGCTCAAATTTGCCTGCTAGGGCAGGAATGCGGGGCTCACACCACCAGGCCCGGCAGAAGGTTCACTGATGGTTCTCGGGTCATTATCAATCCCCAGATATTGCTGCAGAGTCAGTGTGGGATCCAGCAGGACGGTTCTATGATGCCCTTGGGGATGTACTTTGACACTTTCCTGAGAATAATACAGGTAACAGGAAACTAGACTCCAAGTGTTGCTGAGTTGATCTCATTCGGTCCAGAAGAGAAATGGAATGACTTTAGTTTTGAAAAGTTCTCCAGGATTTTTCATACCCAGACCAAAAAGACTTAAGAACTTAACCTTTAAGAACTCATCCAAAAGTCGTGGGTCCCTGTAGCTGGATGGTGGCCAGTGATGACAGCCATGGTCACGGCACTGTGAATTTCTGGGCGGTCCATTTTCCTCAGGATTCACTGTTCATCTTTCTTTTTCCCTCCAGTACAACAAGGCGTACAAGAGCCTCAAGGAACTTTCTCAAAATGGAGAGAATTTCTGCAAACAGATCACATCCGTCCTTCAGCAAAGGTACAAAATGCACATTTGCTACAAGCGGTTCTCCCTGCAGTTGTGACGAGCCATGTGCCGTGACTCAAGGACTGATTACAAGCAGGCCTGCTCTCCACAACAGCGCTGTGTGTTGGTACTTGACAGACTTGGTTTGATGAATGATTCTCTGCTGAACATTTATCAGGTGGCGGCCGTAAAAATTAAGGAACAGCAGGAATTCTGCTTAGGAAAGTATAGTCAAGGCTCTTCTGATGCTTCAGATGGAGTCAGCACAGGTCCCTGGGCTCGGCGGAATGTCTGAGGTGTCCACCATGATGGGGTTACATCCTTGCTCCCTGCCAGGGCAGAAGCTGGGTCTTAGTCATTCCCGTAAACTGAGTGCTTGCAACCTGCTCTTCTGACTTCTTTGGTGAACGTCCAGTTAGAGGATGGCTGGTAAATGATGAAAAGTCTCCATGTTCGGCACCATCGACTCTTCCTACTCGGTGTCATCACACGTAGAACTGTTCACAGGGCTGAAATGAGCACATTTCAGACCATCAAAAAAGAACAGCAACAAAAAATTCCATGTTAGAGAACCCAAGGAATGAGCCGATCATAAGGTGTCTTTTAAACCTTGTTCCTCCCTCTAGACAGCTCTATTATAAACAGCTCTAAAGATGTCTTTCAAAGCAGAGTTTATTCTTTGAAAGCAAAGTATTTCAAATTTTTTTTAATTGAATTCTTTATTGGTACAATTTATATACATCTCAAAATCACATATAACATTGGGAAATTTGTACCAGTATATGCCACAAGTTAATTCTCATTTTGCAAAGTATTTCAAATTTAAAATGTCACATGGGCCGTAAGAAAAAAATGATGCCATGGGTCGCCTGCATTCTGCATTAGTTAGGTTAGAAGGAGAACATGGCTCTGTCAGGCTCGGTGAATGAGGCCGAAGAGTGGAAAGGAGAATTCAAATAGGCGGTCAGGAAGAAAAACAAAGGTTTATGACATGGAGCAAAAAAGAAAAAATTTTATATATGAGTTAATTTTGATCCTAGCAATTCAAACCACTTTGATTCTCTGAAAAAGTGGAGAAACTGTTTGGAAAGGTATTTTTTTTCTGAAAGAAAATATTTTTATCAGTCTCAAGTCATATTATTTAAAATAGGACCAGTTAACCAGTATATGGATTTAATCCATCATCTAAATTAGACAACACTCCCTCCTGGATAGGGAAGAATCAGTGTCCAGATGAGCTGTGCATATGATCAGGGAAATTTCCAAGCATCTGGTCTTCGTTAATTAGTATTCAAGAGCTCAAAAATCAGTGCCCTGTAGGACCAGGGATTTAGCTCAGTGGTTCTAGTGTCTGCCTTGCAAGTGCAAGGTCCTGAGTTTGATCCCTGGTAACCACATACCACAGTGCTGAGTTGTGGCTCATGCCTGTAATCCCAGCACTTGGGAGGCAGAGGCAGGAGGATTGCTAAATTCAAGGCTTGCCTGGGCTACATAGTGAACTCAAGGCCAGCCTGAACTATGTAGTAAGACCCTGTCTCAAAAAAAAAAAAAATCAGTGCCCTGGGCTGGAGATTTAGCTCAGTGGTTCCGGCGCCTGCCTGCAAGTGCAAGGTCCTGAGTTCAATCCCTGGTAATCACATACAATGCTGGGCGTGGTGACTCACGCCCACCAGCAAACAATACCACATACCACAGTGCCGGGCGTGGTGGCTCATGCCTGTAATCCCAGCATTCAGAAGGCAGAGGCAGGAGGATTGCTGAGTTCCAGGTTTGCCTGGGCTACATAATGAGCTCAGGGCCAGCCTGAACTACAAAGTAAGACCCTGTCTCAAAAAGAAAAAAAAAAAATCAGTGCCCCATAGAAAGCAGGAGAGGCAGAAGCCTGGGGACAAGTAATGTCCACTACTGAACAGACTCAACAGGGGAAGAACTACCATTTGTATTTGGTCTGTGCAGAGGACCCCACATGTCCAGCACACCAAGACACATCCACTTTCTTCACACAGTCAGAGTCTTTCTTTCTTACTGTGTTTCCTGAGCTCACTTTCTAGGGTCATCATCTGCCTGCACCTGTGTATGTGTGCGGCCTCCCAGAGACGCATGATAGAGGAACAAACATCCCCAGAGAGGAAGAATTTCTTGGGTTGCTGAAGTTATCTCCCTTTGTGATTTTACTTCCTTACAGAACAGACTTTTGAATTTGAAAACCTAGGGTGCAGCTGGTCAATGAAATTACAAGCACATTTCTGGATAAAACCTGCATAGCATAGTTGCAAAAAATAGAACTAATGGTTTTATGTACAACAAAAAATGATAGTAGACATTAGGCTCTTTGTGCTACAGGTGTTGTCCAAAACATTTTTTTTTTTTTTTTGAGACAGGGTCTCGCTTTGTAGTTCAGGCTGGCCCTGAGCTCACTATGCAGCCCAGGCAAGCCTCGAACTCAGCAATCCTCCTGCCTCTGCCTCCCGAGTGCTGGGATTACAGGCGTGAGCCACCACGCCCGGCTGTCCAAAACATTTTTATAAAGCAAGTCTGGTACTAGCACATCATTTCCCCTCAACCAAGATGCCACTCTTGAGGTGTGTTAGACTGATACCCGTGGCTGTGCTGTGCAGTGTCCCCTTGCCTCAGAGTTCAGGGGGCTTCTCTTCATGCAACTGTTCGAGTATGTACTTAACTGGAGCGGTGTTTGTTCATAGGAATGGCGATGGTATTTGAGCAGAACTGCTTTCTCATAGACGCAGATGCCTCCTATATGGCATATTCTGTATTTCAGCTCTTTTCTTGTACATCAGATGGCAAAGCCAGAGGCTGCTTCATTTACCAGGATCAGGCCATTTCTCTCCGATGGGAGTGATATGGTTTTGGGGTCACTGGTTCAATGTAATAACTCAATCAACAGGGACAGTTGGTAACACTAGCTGATGTTACCATTGGTACAAGAGCCTCAAGGAACTTTCTCAAAAGTTCAAAAGTAGATAAAACTCAAGCTTTATCAGTTTACTCTTCCCATTCTATGAGTTCAGACAGTACTTTCCTAGTCATGTATAAAAGGCTGGTTCTTACCAGCACTTGAGAAATGAACTCAGGGCTTATTTTTTCTTACGTATATTGGTTTATTACAATGACACCTTTGTCTTGTATTAGATTTGTGGAAACCAAGTATTCCTTGAAAGAAACTATCTTGTTACTTGGATTATATGTAAATGGTGGAAAACGCACAAGACAAGTAAAATAGTGCTCTTAGAATACATACCGTAGACATTTCCGGTATGGGTTGTGACATGAAAAATCGTGAAGGTGGGTCCAGTGGTAGCACAGTGGAAGAAAGAATGAAGAAACTCACAGGGCTTCTTTGAATTAGAGGCATCTGCCATGTCCAGTGCAGTTACTCCTTATTTATAGATTGAGTGACTGGATACGTAAGAGATCACTGAGGGCTTTCTGTATTGGCAGTGTACCTGCACTACGGGAACGCGATCTCGGGGCTCCTTGGAGGTTTAGCTCTGCAGACGTCTCGCCTAGCAGTCTGCTGGAATGTGCTTCTGCTCAGCACTTCTGCATTAGCACAGAGACGCGAGTCGGGATACTGTTTCCTTTCCCAGCCAGCCTGTCTCTTGCATTCACTCTAATCAGAGTGGAGAGAACAGTACAGTTTACTGAAGCACCGTTTTGCCTGGATAGTGTCCAATCCATCATCACACTTAGCTTCTTTTCTCCGATTAGTCACTTCAGTTTCCCTTTTTTGCAAACGCAGATTTGGCCAAGGGACACAAGGCAGTTCCTTTCAAGTTCCTCGTGTTAAAGTTCTCATGTTCACAGTCCCACAACTACAGATCAGATTGAAGGAGAAAAGGCACGTTCCCGGAAACCATTCATGAACGTTTGTCCTCCTGCGCCCTCATAACTCATACCTAAATGGACTTTTGATGGGAAAAATCAATTGTTCTTCTGAAAGGAAGCTTAAGAGCAGGGTTTTAAATGGCAAGAACCACTCTAATGGATATTTTTTAAAGAATAAGCAAATACAGTGACCATTTGTTGTAGACATGATCCATTGTAGATGCTGTCAATAAAGGATAAGAAATCAATATAAAATCTTTTGGTGTGTGCTTGTGGCACTAGAGATTGGATCAGGACCTCACACATGCTAGACAAGCACTTGCTGCTGAGCTACTTTCTTAGTTCATTTTTTATTTTAATTTTATTTTATTTTACTATTTTTTTTTTTTTTGAGACAGGTCTCGCTTTGAGTTCAGGCTGGCCCTCAGCTCACTACGTAGCCCAGGCAAGCCTGCAGCTCAGCAATCCTCCCGTCTCTGCCTCCCGAGTGCTGGGATGACAGGCGTGAGCCACCACGCCCGGCACTGTGGCATGTGGTATTGATGGCTGGTGGGCGTGAGTCACCATGCCCAGCATTGTATGTGGTTACCGGGATCGAACTCTGGGCCTTGCACTTGCGAGGCAGGAGCTGGAACCACTGAGCTAAATCTCCAGCCCTCATTTTTTATTTTTGAGGTAAGGGCTCACTCCAGCTGATCTCAAACTTGTGATTCCCCCTGCTTCAGCCTCCTATTATAGCTGGGATTACAGAGATATCCCACCATGTATGCCTGACTAGAAAGGAAGGCCTGCTTTGGCTCCAGTTCTCGGACCCCAAATAAGTGCCCCCCAGGACCATGTGCAGAGTCCGCGCTTGCTTCTGCTGGACGTCTTACTGGGCTGCCGTTGTGCTGCATTCACCTGTCTTTCCCCCAGCTCCTGGAAGGCCCTTGTGACCCACGTGCCCAGCGAGAGCCTGACAGAGAGCAGCCTTTCCAGCAAACGTGCTCACGTCTGAGTTTCTCGGTGCCTGCTGGCACTCGTCACCTTTCAGAAGCTGAAGTTAGGTGATGCCTAAGGAACAGTAAATAGGTATGTCAGAGACAGGCACCACCACAGCACTCACTGTACATAGTGTGTTATTTTGAATACACACCAGAAAAAGTAAAATCACAAAAGAGATCATTTATCTAGTACAACTTAGAGTCCAATCCCCGTGTTCCATGCGTCTTACATTTGGTCACTTTAATCCCCACCACCCAGTGCAGCAGGCGCATCCTTCCTCCTTTCCTCGTTAGAAACAGGGGAACTGTCCTCTTCCCCCTCCGCCTAACTCAGGCACAGTGCAAAGCCCTCCTCCAAGAGCCCGGCAGAGCCTGCTCCAGTTCCCTTCACAGACGTGTGGGGAATCCGTGGGCTGTCAAGCCCAGTGGCTTCCCAGCCTGTAGCTCACGAGGCCAAGAGGAGCCCTCCTCAGTGGCTACTTCGAGGTCGGGGTGAGTCTCCCAGTTACTGAAGCGACTTTTCTTGTACGTGTGTAACATGCTTAGGTTCAGTATAAAAATTTGGTTCCCAGCCAAAATGTGAACACTTGGACACCGTGACCCAATTTCCCAGCCTCCTGGCTGTATGGCTTCCTCCGTCTCTGAGCCCCGGCCCCGGGCAGCTGGGTAGGGGCAGACACATCTGACTGACGAGCTTAGGGCTAGACCAGGCCTAGCTTACGTGACACAAGGGCCGTGCGAACACTGACACTGCAGAAGGGTCTCATTCCCCCATTTTCTTTCCTGCACCCTGTTCACAAGGACCAGGGCTACCACTCAGAATGATAAGACGGCCCAGCCAGAGAATCCATCAACTGGACTCACAGAACTTTGATCCAGATCGCACATACTCCATCTTCGTGTTATTTATTTCCGTGGTGCTGAGGATTGAACCCTTAGCCTCACGCCTGCTAGGAAAGCGTGCTACCCCTGAGCTGCACCCTCCACCAGATCTGTTCATTTTTAAGTGATACACAGTAATTGTGCATATTTATGAGGAGCAGCGTGATGAGTACATGTACACGTTACAGAATGGATAATCTGGGTGATGAGCATGTTTGTTTCCTATACATTTACTATATCTTTATCTATTTTGAAATAAACCAGTGCATTCCTGTGAGCTCTAATCACCCTGTGGTGCTGCAAACACCAGCCCTCCCCTCTACTCGTAGCCACGGACCGACTCACCATCCCACCACCCGGCCTCCTTGCCCCGCCCCCGCCGACAATCTCTAGGAAACTTTTAAGTACAACCTATTTATTTGTAAGATGAGTTCATGACGATCTTCCAGAAGGCAAAGTGACAAAGCTTGAGTGGAAGTCAGTACACTTGACCTCAAACTGGAAGCTGCTCCTGGTGCAGAGTAGGAGATAGAAGATGGTGTGTGTGTGTGTGTGTGTGTGCGTGTGTGTGTGTGTGTAGGGAGAGAGAGAGAGAGAGAGAGAGAGAGAGATGACATAGGAGAAGTCAAGACTACTGAGATTCCTCCTTCATAAAGAGAGGAGGGCTTTGTTGCCCACTTTTGTTAAACATGAGAGGGGCTTAGCTCAATTTTAATTAGTTCTTCTAGACATAGAGGAAATTAGAGAAATTTCAAAACTACTTTTTTTTTTTTGCGGTACCAGTGATCAAACTCAGGCCATTGTGCTTCCAAAGTAGGGGCGGTACCACTTGAGCTACAGCCCCAGCCAAAACTACTTTTTGATCAATTTAATTTTGTTACTGTACAATGCTCTAAAATTGACTCCATAGTTACTGATATTATTGTTGCGATTTAACTTGTGCTATATCTAAAATATTGGTTCGGAAGCCAGGTATTTTCCTTGGTTCCTTTTAAAAGTGAAATTTATTTTAAAATCTAAGTCAAACACTGGCTACTGAGTTATCGGTTGGTCTTCATTATTGAGTTATCGGTTGGTCTTCATTGCTCTTAATGAAAATATATTGACACCTTGCATGCTGGGAGGAAATTAGAATATAAGTGAATTAAAAATCAGTGTGTGTCATTTCCCTGGCTCTGAATCTTACAAATTGACTGGAATATTGTGAGCTAGAGTCACTCACCAACAGGCAGAGATATTCCGTATGCCAAGACCCTCGCTCGGGGAAGCTGTCTTCACTCATAGTTGAAATAGTGCTATAGAATGGAAGAGGGGAACTGGATAATTAAGCGCAGTATAATTCCAGGCTTGTTCCTGATTATTTTAATGAGGGAAAGAAAATTCCACGTCTGACTTTGAGATTGGCTCTGTCCCTCTAGATTCCTTTTTGCCCGCAGTACCTTTTAGCTAGAAACCATGATAAAGTGGCTCCCTACAAGGGAGTGGGAAGAAAGCAATCTCACTGCAGATGTGCACTGGCGCCTCTGCCTCAGGACAGCAGCAAGGTCATTTATTTCTATTCAGTAGACATCCTGAAGGACGTGTGTGTATAACTGCTTCATTAGACCACAGCACAGCGAGCATTAGGCAGCTTTTGTTTCCACTGACGAGCAATCCGACTTAGAAAAATGACAGCTCTCTCTCCCCTTGCCACTTGGACTGTGGCCTCCTAAAAGAATGATTTTTCTCTGCGTTGGAACATAACCTGAATATGTGTTAAGATAAAAGCCAGTGAGAGACGGAAGCCTGGGAGACAAGGCCCCAGACTGGCCTCCCGACAGCACTTCATTTTCCTTCTTTCAGACTTGCAGTGAGTCCCCCAGAAGGTCCTTAAGACTTCACAGGCCAAGAGTAGACGGCTGCGGTCCACTCTGCTTGGCGGATTCAGCGGTATATGCACACCCATGTTTATAGCAACACAGTTTATACTAGCTAAACCTTGATACACAGATCCAAATGTTTCTTCTAAAAGCCAGTATTTACATGTTTTTGTGTAGTTGTTGTTGTTGTTTTTGTTTTTTTGAGAAAAGGTCTCACTATGTAGCTCAGGTTGGCCCTGAACTCACTAGGTAGCCCAGGGTAGCCTTGAACTCACAGCAATCCTCCTGCCTCAGCCTCCCACCCGAGTACTGAGGTTAAAGACGTGTGCCACCACACCTGGTTTCTAAAACCCTTCAGAGTCACTGGTAAATTGCTGGTGGAGAGACAAAGAGCACAGCTGTGCTGTTCAGAAGACCTGGGTCCAACTCAGTTCAGTTTCAAAGGTCTCAGCTCATGATACGGGATGAGCCTCCTCCCTTTTCCCTTTGCCAGTCCTGAACTCCCCACCCCAAGTGCCCCCTAGTGGCTACCTTGGGAAAAGGCCTAGGAGCTCCTAGTGCCTGCAGGAGGCAGCTGTGAGCTGGGTCCTGGCTGCTGAGCAGCTAACACGGCGGTGATTCAGAGCGCTACAGTTAAAAGGCAAAATGAGATGGAGTGTCAGGTTCGTTTTCTCCTTCTCTTTCTCCTTCTCCTTGAACCAAGGATTGAACTCAGGATCTTGCATCCCTGCTCAAGAAGAAGCCAGTAGCAGCTGGCCTTCAGGAACAAAAGTGGCCAGACTTCTTTAGAAAGGTGCCAGACCCCAAGGGAAGAAAACACCCTCTCCTTGTCCTGCCTCCAAAACCTAACTCCCTCCCCCAACTGAATCCAGTTAAGCCAACAGTGTGAAAGAGTATAACACTTTTTTCTGGTACATGTGCTTTGGACTTCTATCTAGCCTCTTAGACTCTTTGAAGTCCTGAAGAACCTTGTGGATGCGACACTGAATGGAAGAAGAGGATGGGCCTAGCAGCCTCTCTGGTCCCCCAGAAGTTACCCATATCGTTCGTAGGGAAGAAGGGGTGTGGAAACTGCAGGTTCTTCCCCTTGCTCTGTTCACCTGCAGACTTAAAGGTCCTTTAGATATTTATGGATCCTTTGGTTAATTAATATTTCTTAAGAGCACATTTTAGGTGTTGCATTCCAGAAAGAACGAACACTTTGGAGGTCCAGCAAAGCCCCCGGACTGCAGTGGACTAGGAAAAGGTTTATGTGTCTAGTCATTCCCAGCGCTAGGAAGCAGTGTACTTTGACAGGCAGTTGCGTACAGCTCAAACCAGTGGGAGTACATTGAAGTAACTTAGCAGCTTCATTTCCAAGTGGTGAGGCAAGGATGAACTTGCAAAACTGGGCATGGTGGTGCATGCCTGTCCTCTAGCTTCTCAGAAGGCCGACACAAAGGTCACAAGTTCAAGGCCAGCCTGGGCAATTTAACAAGACTTTGTCTCAAAATATAATTTAAAAAGAGCAAAAGAAGTAGGTCAGTGATCGAGTGCTGACCTAGCCTGCACAGGTTCCAGCACTGCAAAGCAAGGAAGAGGAAAGCCAAGTAGAGAAGAATAAGAATTCTAACCCAGACCTGGTGTGAACTTGGTTCACTCATTCGCCCATCCAGTCATTCACATCATTCTACACAGAAGCTATTATGTACCACGTACCTTTCTTGGCCGAGGAATTCAACACTGAGCAGAACATTCTATGAGTATTCACAGAGGTTCACTAAAACAAATATAATGTGATATAAGGTAGTGATAAGTGCCAGGCACAAGTAAAGCTGTCAAGGAACAGTGACAGGATCTTCTTTGAGAAAGCAGTCTCTGGGAAGGTGGCATCAATATAAGATGTGCTGAAGATCACAGGAAGGAAAATATCACGTGGTTACATGGCAGAGTGTTCAGCAGAGGCCACAGCAAGGGCCAAGGCCCTGAGGCAGGATGGGAGCTGGCCACTGAGCAAGAGCAAGGGACCAGAGGGGTAGGTAGAGAAAGGGAAATCAGGAAGGGCTTGATATTGAGCCTGCAGGTGGGCAGCAGTTGTTGCAGTCACTGAGCTCCTGCTAGGTGTGGGTTATCACTGCATTTTAGTTCCCAGAAAACTAGAGGTAGAACATTGCTCAGAGCTGCCTTGATGAGTAGAGATCTTGCAGGATTGTAGAGCACCTGTGGTGAGCTCTTCGGCTCACGACTAACCAGCACCTTCTCTTGCTCTCTCTCTCTCT
>PVIC010043391.1:0-15433 GCA_004025085.1 Thryonomys swinderianus | reverse complement strand
ACCTTGGAAGCACAATGACCCGAGTTTAGCCCTGGTACCAGAGAGAAAGAAAAGAAAGATAGAAAGAAAGGAAGGAAGGAAGGAAGGAAGGAAGGAAGGAAGGAAGGAAGGAAGGAAGGAAGGAAGGAAGGAAGGAAGGAAGGAAGAAGGAAAGAAAGAGAAGGAAGGAAAGAAGAAAGAAAGGAAGAAAGAGAAAGAAAGAAAGAAAGAAAGAAAGAAAGAAAGAAAGAAAGAAAGAAAGAAAGAAAGAAAGAAAGAAAGAAAGAAAGAAAGAAAGAAAGGAAGGAAGGAAGGAAGGAAGGAAGGAAGGAAGGAAGGAAGGAAGGAAGCAAACAAAGAAACAAAGAAAGGAAGAAACAAAGAAAAAAACAGACAGGAAGGAAGGGAGAAAGAGAGAAAGAAAGAAAAGAAAAGAAAAGAAAAAGAATTATTCATGACCCAAGGGCCCCAGTTTTGAAGCTGTATATTTATCTCTCCCTTCCTCTTTTCCTGTCTCTGTGTCTGTCTCTGTGTCTGTCTCTGTCTCTCCATATATCTTGAAGAGATAATGATACATTGTGTTCATAGCAGCAGTCACATGACCAAGAGGTGTAAGCAAGTGAAGTGCTCATCAACAAATGTATATGGTATATACACACAATGGAATATTATTCAAAATTAAAAAGAAAATAAATTTGTGGCATGCTATAACATAAGTGAATTTTGAACATAATGTTAAGTGAAATAAATCGGAAATACATATTCTATTGTTTCACTTATGTGACATATCTAAAGTAGTCAAATTCATAGAGATAGAAAGTACAATGTTGGTTAGTAGGGATTAGGGAAAGAGAAAAGAGGAATTGTTTCTTTATGGGTATAATGTCTTGAATTTATAAATTGAAGTTCTAGAGACATTTCATGACAATATAAATATGCATAACATTACCACAATATACACTTTAAATTGTTATGATTCCAGAGAGAGAGAGGAAAAAAAAAAAGAGGGAAGGGCGTGAGGTCAGATCAAAATACCATCATTTGTTCCTTTATCCTTCTGATGGACTTCATGACAGAAATACCAGATTGGTGGAGTGTAGGAGACCTTCTCTTGGTCAGTTTGTAAATCTCTCAGAGAAACTTCAGTCACATGGCACTTCATCAAACACTGAGCTTGAGCAATAGAGAAGTAAATAATTGAGGCTCCTGGCCAGTTAGGCCTCAGAAAGTGTCCTGTTTCCAGGCCAAGAATGTGACCAGGGTAGTCACAGAAGATAGTTTAGGATGTTGGCTATCAAGTTCATAAGAAATTCATCAATATCATGGTTGAGGTGAGTTCTTCAGCAGAAGACCACAAAGAAACAATCAACCCAGGAATGGCAGCCAGACCCCAGAAGATTTGTCCCACTCTACTACTAAGGTGAAGGCCAAGTCAGCAAACATTGGTGGCCCGCCATGGTTTCTGGGACCAGGGGCACTTCAGCAGCTCATCCAGCAAGAACCTGGAGCAGAGACGGTGAAACTTCCAGAGATCAAGTATCCACACTGCAACACAAAAACCTGCGAAATGCCAACACTGCAATCAAACCTGAGGTTTTGGTTTAGAAAAAACAGCTCATATGTATTAACATCGTTTGTCTTAAATGAAAAATGAAATAACATGCATATCATAGGTTCACCTCCACTGATGTAGAGTATAGTGTAAGGGCAGACATCCCTCTCCCATTACCAAATCTTCTCCCACCTAGGTGCCGTTTTCAAAAAGAGAAAGAAGGGAAGATGCTTGAAGGGGAAAGAAGGGAAATCCAACTTTTACCTATCCTAAATCTTGCACAGTTTAAGGAGTTAGTAAGAAAGAGAATACAAAGTTATAAGTAGAAAATTGCTAGGGCCTTCCTTAGGCCTTGAACTCATCCTAGGTGAGTAAAGGCCCAGAGCCTGACTTTTCCATGAGTTTGCCTACAGGAAGAGACCCTGAACAACTTCATGATTACTAAAAAGAGACTGTTTTGAGCCTGCAGAGATGCAGGTATATGTTATCGGCACAGCCAGTGCATTCTGCCTTCAACAGGAGGGAGGTGTGCAGAGCACACTGAAATCAGTTGTAGAAAAAAGTGGAAATACACGTCTTGGTGTGTAAATTTCTACCACCACTGCATTTTCTACGTTCAGAGAGTCACTTTGCAAATTGCACTAAAAAGGAATAAGCTGCTGGAAGTCATATTTAAGTTTTATTTTTACATGAACTTAATGCATGCCCGTAACAATGAAAGGATAACTATTTGAAAGTAATATATGTGAAGATAATATCACCAGATATCCAACCTCTCATGAATATTTTTCATTTTTCCTGGAATTGCAATATATGTACACTGAGCTGAAGGCTATTGTGTGACAGTAGGTTTTTCAGGATGGACACAAGGTCCTTCCTTTTCCAACCACATAGCTGTGTGAATCTGGATTTTTAAAAATATGCACTTCAACCAAAACAACATTTCACAACAGATTGGATGCAGGAGCAGACATGTGAATCCAGCTGTCTTCTATTAAGCCAGACATTAAAGAGATTTACAAAAATGTAAAACAATGCTGCTCTCCAAATTAACTTTTTGTTTTAAAAACTAATTATATTTTTATATGAATGTGTAGTATACAAATATATAATTAAGCTGCTTCCATTAATGATAAAGGTATCATGTGTTATTTGTCAGTAAACCAACAAATATGTTTAAATGTCTTTAATTTCTAAAATGGTAAATATTAATATAATCTACTTAAATAAAAAATTGGGGCCTGGAAATTTTAGCTCAGTGATTCTGGTACCTGCCTAAGAAGTGCAAGGTCCCTGGTTCAATCCCATAAATCATTACCACATACCACAGTGCCAAGTATGGTGCCTCACGCCTGTAATCCCAGCACCCAGGAGGCAGAGGTAGGAGGACTGCTGAGTTCGAGACTTGCCCGGGCTACATAGTGAGCTCAAGACCAGCCTGAACTATAAAAGTGAAACCTTGCCTCAAAAAAAAAAATAGGGCATCTTCAACAACTGTTAAGAATATAAAGATAGCCTGAGACCGGAACATCTGAGAGTCACTGTTATGAGAACCTAAGTGTGTGGTGTACAGCAACCTTTATTCCAGAGGAATCAGCAATGAAATGCTGTTCTTCTTTTACAGCATAAGGGGCCCAGTAGAGATTAAGGAAAACAGCATAGACATCAAATTTGCAGTGACATTAGCACTCATCTTTGTCCCTCTCTCAAAAAGTCTCCCTTGCTGATGCTCTCTGTCTTTCTCTCTCTCTTCTCTCATCACTCAAGTCTTTCAGAGAACTTTAAAAAAAATTATAATTATCTCATTTCTATAAGTTTGTTTCCCTCCCCTAGTGGCCACTCTTTTCTTGCCAGACACTAGGAGATCTGTTAAGTGCTATCTCCCCAATAGTTAGACAAAATTATTACACATACTATAAGCTTAATTAATATTTCTTGATTGAAGGAAATGAATAAATCTATTAAATGTTTACTTCCACTGTTTATAAAAATGTATAAAACTGAGAATGTAGAGAATACTTTAAAAATTTTTACCCTTCTTTTCTGACATATTAAACATTTCTTGAATACTAAAGGAGCCTCTGCTCTCCCTGTGGTTTTTCTTGTGAAGTACTATGGTCTTGCCCACAGCCAAGTCTACTTGGACTCCACTGGGAGTATTTTACTTCAGCAGAAAATGACACCAAAAAATACACTTCAAGGAAACTTATTGAAATGCATCAAAAACCTGCAGAACTTGTTTACATATTTGTCTGTGGTCAGATTGACTATAGACTTCTGGTCTAAATATATTCTACTAACAGCAGCTTAGCTTCAGATTTGACTACCATACCAAAAGTTCCACATCTAAATACACACATGTGCACACACACATATACATGCATACACATATATGTATGACTGACTCTATGACAAGTACATATTTCCATCAAAAGAACAAATATATCCTTGAGAAAAGCCTTAAAGTGTTTCATCTAAACAGAGGACATTTATTAATTCATTTATAATGAATATACATTGTTAAGTATCCAACTATTATTCTCTTAAGCAGAGGTTCTGATCTTTGCCCACAAGTTTATGCTTAGGGCTTTGTAGGTGATCAAATTATACCTGGGACTGTTTCCCCTAAACCTAAACAATGTACCTACTATAAAAGTGTATAATAGTTATAGCAAGTCACTAAATCCTGTGTCAAAGTGTTTCTATTTGTAAAACACTTTCCTAGGCACTTACCCCAAAATGAGGTTATACAAATAGATGAGATTGAGTGACGGCAAAGCTCTTTGTGAAAGGTACTATTTAAATCCCAAATACTATTATTAGTCCTTTTTTGCAATTTCTTAGCTAATGAATTGAGCAACAGATGGGAGCTAGAAGACATTTAATATTACTGATATTCCCTTTGAATGTTTTTCTTCTTCCCACCTCTCTTACTTATTATTTATTAAAATTTTGGCTCTAATGTACATAACAAGGAAAAATAAAAGGCTTTTGTGTTTTTTCTGAATTTTCCAAGATCATCTAATCCAGACAGGCTAAAAATGTATTACTTTTACATGTTGTAAATGCACTGAGGTATTATCAGTTGCAACAGCTGACAAAATTGTGTTAAACAGATACCTGCATGCTACAATTTGATGCAGGTAAATGGACAGATTTAAGCTACTTTTTTTACTTTTAAAATATTATTTTTATGGAATTTGCAAGGATATGGAGAAAAGCAAACACTTAAACATTATTGGTGTAAATATAAAGTAGTATGGTCACTATGGGAAATACTATAGAAGTTCCACAAAATATTAAAAACAGAAGCACCATATGACCTAGCAGTGCCATTTCTGGGTATACTTTTGAAGAAAATGCAATCAATATGTCAAAGAGACCTCTGCACTCCCATGTCTATTTCAACATTATTCACAATATCCCAAATACAAAATCAGCCAAGCGTCCATCAATCGTTGAATGGATAAAGAAAATGTGACATATATACACAATGGAATACTCTTCAGCTACAAAAGGGGGAAAAGTACACCATGATTTTCATGTGTGAAACCTAAAACTGATCTCATGGAAGCAGAGAAGAGAATGATCTTACCAGAAGCTGGAGTAGTTAGGGGAGGGAATGATACTGACATAGGCATATATAATTACAGTTAAATAGGAGTAGTAAGTTCAAGAGTTCTAATGTATAGTATGGTAAGTACAGTTAATGATGATGTATTGAAAATTTCAGATGATGATGTTTTGAATTCTCATGTAAAATATTTATGTGGGATAGTACATTTATTAATTAGCCCCACTGCCTCTGTAGTGTACATATACTTCAATATATTATGTTGTACATTATAAATACATACTTCAACATATATTATGCACTATACATGCATACTTCAACATATATTGTAAACTATAAATATATGCTTAAATATATTACACTACAAATACACATAAATTTATCTATTAATTTAGAAAGAATAAACATTCTGTTTTGGTATTTAATAAAGTGAAAATGGAGGGAAATTTTTTAAGTTTTACATTAAAAGGCTTTCTGGGATATCTAACACAAGCACTGTAGACTAAGCTTGCGTGGTAATATTATCTGGTCTATACTAAGCATTTGAGGTCAGTGAAGCAGCGGGTTGGGGAGGCTCAGCAATGGGAACACTGGCAAGAACGAGGCAGAAGAAGTTTGGAGGGTTCAGCTCTAGTAGGTGGGGAGAGATTACAGCAGGGGTAAGAATGATTTACTTTTAATTTTGAAATGGCCCCATCTATAGCCATAACACAATCACAGTCTCATCTCCAGCAGCGTGTGCCACTGTCTTGCTTCTGCTTATAATGACTTCTGGCCAAATCAATTCACTTTGAATGTGATCTACTTCCTTTCACTGCAGCTTATTTTTACAGTTATCACACCTGTAGTTCACACTGAAAACTACATCCACAAATTTGAGAGAGAAATGCCATAGAAGACAATTTACCTAGCCCTACGACAGTTTGACCCAGTCACACAGGGAAGGACACTACCTCTGACACTTTTGATAAGCAAGCTGCTGTTGGGTAGAATTTTAAAAAGAACAGGTTGCGCCTGTTTATTGCTGCTTGGTGTTGTTCCCAAATAAATGAATGCTAATTGAGAGAGAGTGTGGCTTCATATTTTGTGACACCCTGGGTATATGCTAGGAAGTCTCCAGAGAGGTGATTTAAATTAAAGCTAATGTTAAACTCTGCTTAATTAGCACTTCTGTGGAAGATTTCACTTTTCCCTGTTCAGGGGAGAATGTGCTATGTTACAGTCTTCCTGTTGCAAAATACTAAACTATATGATGGAAGCGAAGAAGAGATTTGGGAATGCCTTGCTGGCAAGGGAGAATCACACAGGATGGCATTTCACTAATTAAGATGAGTGACATACTAACCAGATGGGACAAAAACAGAATAGAACAATGGAGAGAAATCCTCAGAATGACACCTTTATTTTGTAAACTATTATAAATCAACTGGGGTTGGAGACCCATAAACAATTTCCATAAAAAATGTGTCAGATACTCCTGAGCATTCAGCAATTAAAAAAAAACAATAAAGATACTAGATGCTAAAAATCCCTGAATTCCAGGTCATTCATCCACACATGATGGAAACACAAGAACAGCAGCGATAGGAATGTTCCATACTTTGGTTCAACTCTGCCAAATAGCCCTCACGTTGAACTCCCTGATCTCATGCTTTAACATTTGTTTCTTTTTGCTTTGTTCCTACTTGTACATAAACTGTGTAGCCTTTATGCATCAGATCAAGTCCCTTCCCTGAGAGCCACAACAAAAGGTGTCATGTTCGCTTCCAGCCACCAAGTCATACAGGTGACCTGTATGCACCAGACTTGGAAGCTGTTTATGAACCGATCACAGACACTCATTACTGATCTTTGCATCATGTACAGCAAGACCAGAGGAGCTTTCACAGATTAATACGGGAACAAGTTGGCCAGAAAAAAAATGTCAAGCATATAGTTATCTTACAAAGAGTTTGCTAAGTTAACTATCCTGCTCAAAGTCTCAGGTGAAAACTTCACAGGTTGACCAGTACTCATTGCCTACCTCTGCCAAAGGATGATTGCCCTCTCAGAAAAAAAGGGATGATTATTCAACTTTCTGATACAAGTCGAAACACACATCTCCTGCTCACAGGAAGCCAGCATAAAATAGGTACTGAGCTGGAGGAACAGGTGTGTTTGTACTTGGAAAAAAGCAGCTAGGGATATGAAAATGAATTAGCAGCTGGTGAAAAAGAAGATTGAAGTTGTGCCAGGCAAAGGGTGTCTTTCCTTAATTATGCAAAAGCTTTAATTTTATTGATCATGTTGTTCTCTTCTTTCTCCATCTAAATAATGTGAAATGTATGTAAAAACCTTTTGAGGAAGTCAAAATCATTGCCAGGGATACTTATTAGGGGAATGAGAGGCCCCAAACACTCCTTAGTGGATAACCTTGCTATTTTCTGAGGGTTTGTGAACCATGATAAACTTAACTAGAAAAAAAAAGGATGTAATAAAATAAGTTGTAGTTATTAGAGCTGAAAAAAGTCAGTAGAGTGAGCTCCAAAAAGGAAACCTAGTAAACATGAAAAGTTCTTTTTATATTTGTACTGCTATTCAATTATTGACATTCATTTATTCTCTCATTTCATATAAATTCATCAAGGATGAATTTTGGCCAGACACTGAGCTACACTTTTAAAATACAAGAATGAAAAATGCAGTTTCTATCTTCTGCAATGGATCAAAAACAATGTTCCACTCTAACTCAATTAGGTGTGATTTGATCAACATGATAAAATTTATAACAATTTTAATAGAGGTTAGTCTTCCTTTCTTCCTATGTGCAATTTTCAACTTTTTAAATTGAATCTTGGGTATATGCTTCTCATGATTTGTGGGAAACCTGGTAAGTGGTTTGAATTGAGGGCGAAAGTCTTGCTCATCCATGTGTAACCATGTAACCCCAAAGGCCTGTATCTCCCCTTTGGATTTCTATGTAACTCCATGACCTGCATGATCATGTTTTCCACATAGGTTCACCATTTTTAAACCCAAATAAACTACAAAATAGGAAATAATAAAGTCAGAAAACCTCCTAATGTCCATACACAAAAAAAGAACAACTGTTTTAAAATATATTGGTGGCGGGCCGGAGGGTTAGCTCAGTGGTTCTGGTGCCTGCCTCGCAAGCACAAGGTCCTGAGTTCGATCCCCGGTAACCACATATAATGCTGGGCGTGGAGACACGCCCACCAACAATCAACACCGCATACTACAATGCCGGACATGGTGGCTCATGCCTGTAATCCCAGCACTCGGGAGGCAGAGACAGGAGGGTTGCTGAGTTTGCAGCGGCTTGCCTGGGCACCATAGTGAGCTCAGGGCCAGCCTGAACTACAACGCGAGACCCTGTCTCAAAAAGTAAAATATATTGGTGGCATCCCTGTCCCTTCCCTCAGTTGTCTCCCATTCTAGGAAGCAACGTATGCCAAGTAACCAAGTAGCTGAGGCTACCTTCTGACTCTACAGCTTGTGGCTGTGAACCAGCATTACACATCTCTACACGCTGTCAAAAGCTCTCAGCAGTCCTCAGAGCTGGAAACAGCAGTCACAGAATGAGGTTCCATGTCTCTGTTTGACTTATAAAGTGTCAATCACTGTGTGGTCTCAGATACATTGACTTGCTCACTGTTTGGTAACATTGCAATGACAATGTGTTTTAAATATATGCTGGAAGGACAATTTAAACACTTGACAGCAGTGAGAGTCAAGACAGACCATATTTTCTTTGCTGAATCTAGTATGCAAGAGAATCTGCACATACTGCCAGTGTTTTATTGTCATTTACATAGTCTTCAAATATAAAAGTGCTGGTTAAGCAAGCATTTTGCCAGTTGGTTTTACCTTGAGAGCCTGCTACAGGGAGAGTGGTTCCTTGTCGAAGAGAGCAAAGGGTTCAACCTAGAGCTCTGCTATTCATTTTGCTCAGTATGCACCACTTCTCTCCTAAAACTCCATCCCAGGCTACTGTCTGCAACTTGTCTCCTTGAAATGGTTTACAGAACACCCTAACTAAAATGGTCACTCATTTCATTAGAGAAGGGAGCTATAATAGCTAGAATATTGAGGCAAAAAAACAGCATGGGAAAGTATTTTTTAAAATATTATGCTCTATTCTCAAATTATTTTTCTCTTTAGCCCTTTTCCAGAAAAAACCTGAATGCTTTTGGTTACTTTGCTCCAGGGTGTTTACTTCCTGCCTTTATTTTCCAGAAATTATGAGTTCATTGAAGATACTGTCTGTTTTATGTTATGGAGATGATGAGAAAGAAACTGGCCTGACACCGAGAGGAGGTTCTCGCTAATACGGAAAGAAAGAGAGGAGCCTGTGATCTGTGCCGCCTGCCAGGTGAGTTTTAGTAGGGATGTCCATGGCCAAGACCATCACAGAAACAGCAGTGTCAGCTGCTTGAAGTGAAAAACACTGGCTTAGACAAAGAGCATGTCAGGAGTGACTGCACTGGGCCATACTGGCTTGGCCTCCATTTCCTGGGCAAAATTTAAACCTCTGTAAGGAAATAAAGGGAACAGAATGAGGACAAATACTAGATTTCCTACCAGCTTTATAACTTACAGAAAATAAAGTTAGATGACATTTCTTATTTACACAAGTTTATAATTACAAATTCTACAGTTCCAAATACAAAGAATGTAAATTAGCCATATTTGTTAGCAGTTATTCTACTCAAATAAGTATCTTTTTTTTTTCCAAGGAAATGTGTGGCTTCTTTCTTTGCAGGCTAACTGCCATGATTTTGCAGTCAAAAAACCTAAAGTCTACTATTTTTTAAAAAACATTTTTAAAAAATTCTATCCTGAATCTTTAGCTAAACACTATTATCATTTAGGCCTTAAATGTTCCCCCAAAGCTCAGGTGTGACAGGCTTGGTCCCTAGCCAATAGTGCCACTGGGATGGTAGAAACACAAGGTAGGTCCCAGCTGGAGAAAGTGGGTCATTGGAGATGTGCATTTAGGAGCTCTACTCTGTCCCCTGCCCTTTCCTCTCTCTTCCTTTTTCTGCTTCACAGCCTTCATGATGTGAGCCACTTTGCTCTACCTCATGCTTCCTGCCAGGATATTCAGCCTCATCTTAGGCCAAAAGATCCAGTGAGAAACCTGTAAAACCATGAGCCAGTAATAAATCTTTCCTCCTTGTAAGTTGTTTCTTTCAGGAAATTTTGTCAACCAAAAGCTAACACAAATACCATTTTGTGGTTGTGAAAAATTATAACAGCTGTGATAATTTACCCTGTTAATTAATGCTCAACCTAGCCTGCCACAAGTCCTTGGGCATTAGCTAATGACCTGAAACTCTTAGGTCAATGACAAACAGACTTTAACATATGCATGATGATGCACAGCTGTTATCATCATGAGTTTGAAGCCAGCCTGGGCTACAAAGTAAGGTCAAGGCCAGCCTGAACTACCTACTGAGACTTTATCATAAAAAGATTTAAACACACACACACACACAAGATTCCTTTATAACTAATGGTACAACAAGCAGCATGAACAGCCTGGTGCTTATCAGTTCCTCCTTGTCCTCAAGTCCCACAGAGGCAGTACAGAGGGGTCCACATGGATTCCTGGACATGTGGTAAGCTGCATTTCAGATAAGATGTTAGGAAACTGGACAGCAGTTATTGTTGTTCTTTGCTCCAGAGAGAGGCACCATCTCTGACTTCAAGAGTGTTTGCTGTGCCAACCGCCTTGAAAATATATTCTGGGAAAAAGGACAGTCTGAGCTTCCACTATAAGATGTGAAGAAATGTGAGAGACCCATAGAAAATTATCTCCTAACAATGATACATTTGTTGTTGCACCTATAAAAGCTAAAAACGCATGATCTCAACTATCCAAGAATTCCATTGAAAAGCTCATTAGCTGCTGTGGGATGTAAGCAAAGAAATTCACTTTGCAATGCTTCTCTTTCTGTAATTATAAAATAAGAATGATATCTTCCCACTCACTGATTATTTTGAGAAATAAAGGAAAAAGAACAGTTTGACAAATGTTTTGAGTCTTATGATGGACACTCTAAAATAGGAGAACATCATATATGAACATACTAGATTCATATCACATGGTTATTCACTGATATCTTTGGAGGAAGTGTGATAAATATATGGATATTTTATTCTGATAAGATGGCAACACTATTTTTAGCAAATGCTGAACATGAGTTTAAGCCATTAGTTTCATCAAACTATAAAGTTGGCTAAACATGTTTGAACATTGTTCATATTGAAACCTCTAGATTTTTTTAGCTAAATAAGTTTTCCATTTCCTTATTACATAACTTTGCATCTGGGAAAGACTACTGGTCTGTGCTCTCTGAATCCTTCTTTCAGGGCTTCCCCTCCTCCCCATCTTCTCATATGTTTGGCAGGCCTCCACCTCCTCTGTTTTCCAGCTCGGGTACAAGGCTGTCTTCATTTGGTTTTCTTCTCTTCTATGTGATAAGTTTTAGCACATCAGAACCAGAATTTATATGGGTACAAGAGTCATAAGCATATACAACCTGATTTTAAAAGTTTTCTTGAATGCAAATAGTTTCTACCATTATATAGTTAATTCTACTAGTCATATGCCAATAGATATTCTAAATTTCTCTGAAAATTGTTTATGTATATGTACTATACATGAGAATGCCCAGGCCCACCCTCCATATCAACATAACCAGAATATCTAAGGATGGCCTAGAAATATGCATTGTAATGAGCACTATAAATGGTCTTGATAGCCACTAATATTTGAGAAGCACTCTAATAAAATAATCACTAATAACATTTTAATAATGATGCTTTTCTATAACACCTAAGAAAAAACATATACCATTAATTGAAAGGTAAAAAGTCATGAGAAGTATTTTAATGAAATAAGACAATTTCTAGGCACCAAGTTTATGTTCACAACACATACATATGGCCTGGCTTTTTTATAAGAGATAAAAGAGTCAAAGAGGATAAAATGTTCAACAATAGGAAAACAGTTCATTGAAGTGCAATACATCTACTCAATGCACTATTTTTCAATTGTTATACATGATCATTGCAAAAAATTATTAAGAAATATGTTAGAAAAATTAAAATTGTAACGAAGTTACAAGCACGTGATTTTAGCTATATTATGTGCTTGAAAAACTAAAAAAGGAAAAGTCAAAGATAAGCCCTCTCCTTCTACTTTTTCAAAAATATATTTAATGTTGTATTTTTCTATAATTTAAGCTAAGGAAATAGGCACTGACAGGGCGTGGGAATCCTAACTGTAGTCCCTGCCTGACAGTTCTAAGAAAACTAACATTATTTTGCAAGTATTATGAAACAAGAGAACAAATGAAAGTGACTAAGTCTGTGTATTTTGATCAGTTGAGCATAGATTTCACATTAATCTCATCATCTTCCCATTAATATCCACCCACTTATCAGAGGACTTCTTAGCACACACCTCCGATTAGAACTCACACACTCTCCCTCTCCTCCTTCCAGCTGCTCTCACTCTCTCTCAAGGGGTAACACAAAAATTCACTTTCCATAAAGTGTTTGTATTTTCTCTCTCTGGAACCCACAAGTTCGTACAGCCAAACCTCAGAATTCACAATACACTGATTCACCTACCGAAAATGGACCTATTTTTGTTGTAGTTGTTCCTCTTTGTAAGGTGTCAAGTTAGCAACAAAGAATAGAGGAAACCAAATCCTAGGCTTTGTACAAGCAAGGCAAGCAATTCACCACGGAGCTATCCACACCCAGCTCATCCCTTTATTTTATACATAGTACTGTATCTTATGTTGGGAATGCAGTGAAATCCTGATCAGGATATAAACTACACGAAAGCACAGATGAGAGGCTGAGTAGCAGCCAACTTCCAGCCAGACTTCTGCTCACCAGATGTGTTCTTTTGACACCACTGTGTACTGCCTGGAAGGAAATACTCATTCCCTTGTTAGAAGAAAAATTGTGCTGCATTTTAAAAAGTCTTGTCCATTTAAAAAGTCTCTAATTCATGATTTTCTTTACCCCATCAAAAATGCTTGCTTGGGAAATATTTTAATATAACAGATGACATATGAATATGCAATTTTTCATTTTTTAGTGATTTCTTGACAGTACTGGGAAATAAAGGAGCCGTATCAGAATGAATTAAGATGATACTGCTAGTCCTTGATTTCTTTAGTATACACAGACTCCTGAACACAAAATGGCTTGTACTTTCCAGCTTAAAGATAACAGTCTTCAGGCCAGGGATTGAGCTCAATGGTTCCAGAGTCTGCCTCCCAAGCACAAGGTCCTGAGTTCAGTCCTTGGTACCACACACCATAATGCCAGGAGTGGTGGTTCACAACTGTAATCCCAGCACTCAGGAGACAGAGGCAGGAGGATTGCTGTGAGTTCGAGGCTTTCCTGGGCTACATAGTGAGCTCAGGGCCAGCCTGAACTAACAAGCAAAACCCTGTCTCAAAAAAAAAAAAAAAAAAAGATAACAGGCTTCAACTCTGGTATTTATCCTACCCAAGCACAATTCCAAGAAAGCTCAGTAATAACAATGTTAGCACCTCTGGAAATCACATAGCTTCTTTAAAGTATGAACTAAAAAAAAAGTTAAGTTGCCGGGCATGGTGGCTCATGCCTGTAATCCCAGCACTCGGGAGGCAGAGACAGGAGGATTGCTGAGTTCGAGGCTTACCTGGACTACATAGTGAGCTCAGAGCCAGCCTGAACTACAAAGAGAGACCCTGTCTCAAAAAAAAAAAAAAAAAAAAAAAGTTAAGTTAGTACTATATAGCTACAATAAGTCCTCTCTATCTACAAACTTTTAACTTCAAAATTATTATATACAAGTACCTAACAACACCTATAACACTTATGTATCAAATGAGTCATAAATATTGTTACCATTGTTTCTCTCATATAAACTCTAAGGAAGAAATCAGCCAAACATTAAATTGAAAGTGGGAAGAAACTAAAGTAAGAGAGCAAGTCAACTTCAGACTAGCTACAAAACTGTGTTCTGCTTAGCTAACACTTTACCAGATTAATGGATGTTGACACTACATTCAGTAATATGTCCTGTATATGTACTATGTCCTGTATATGTACATAGTATACAGCTCTCCCAGACCACCACAAGACTGCTCCTCTTGCTAACTCCGCCTGAGAACTCTTACCAATTCTTTAATCACTGAATTTTAATAGAGTCATTCGTGTTTAGAATTTTCTCAGACCCAGCAAAAATTAGACCTCCATTTTAGTTCATCAATGTTTACTTTCTATTTCATGGAGTTATTATCAAAACAAATTTCCCTAGAGCTCAACTTTAGTGATTTGAGCAGTGTTTAATACATCAAAGTATAGGGAACAAGAAGGCCCAGAATAAATCTTTGAGAGTGATCTGTTTTATTCAGTCTCATAATTATTTAAAAATACACAGTCTCAGTAATCCATTATGTGAATTACTGGGCCAGGAATTTAGCTCAGTGGCACTACCGCCTACCTTGCAAGAGCAAGGTTGTGAGTTCAATCTCCAAAATAGAAAATAATAATAATAATAATAATAATAATAACAATAATTACATGAACTACTGAAGATTAAACCTGAACTAATCTTTGAGAATGTAGAAGTTACAGTGAATGGGAAGATTCCTCTTCTTACCTGTCACAAGTTTCTTAGCTGATACCCTACAACAGAAGACAGATTATCAAGTTAAAAGTATGCAAATCTATTTAATAAAATTCCTTGTGACACAGAACCCTTCAGACATGAAGACTAAGGGAAAATGTCTTTTTATGAACAGTCATGCAGAAATATGATCAGAACCCCAAAGGCACTAATCTAATGAAAATAAATGAGGGAAGGGTGTCTCAGCAAGACATGTTTGTCTGAATGTATCCTGGCATCTCCTGACATTCCTTGGTATAAGGCAGGATACCTGTCCCATGAGTGTCTTCTAATTACCTTCAGAAAGTAGGTTAGAGAATTATTTTATGGTCAGCTCAGAGGAGAAAAGCACAAGAAACCCAGTGTGATGATTAATTTTGGTTGACAACTTGGTTGATTAAAAGAGGCCTATATACCGGAGATTTAGCTCAGTGGCTCCAGCGCCTGCCTCGCAAGCGCAAGGTCCTGAGTTGGATCCCGGTACCCACATAGAATGCTGGGCATGGTGACTCACGCCCACCAGCAATCAATACCACATACCACAGTGCCGGGTGTGGTGGCTCACACCTGTAATCCCAGTACTCGGGAGGCAGAGACAGGAGGATTGCTGAGTTCACGGCAGCTTGCCTGGGCTACATAGTGAGCT
>PVIC010043390.1:0-15434 GCA_004025085.1 Thryonomys swinderianus | reverse complement strand
ACCACCATCATACACTCTGCATATTCTTCCTCCGAATCGTGGCACTGACAAGACAACTGCATGACAAATGCCCAAGAATCACCAAAACAACACTTGGACTAGTGATTTTCTCAATTCTGACTGGCGGCCTAACCCAAGAGCAAGAGCCTGCAGGTACAGGAGGCCTAAAACACAGGACATTTCAAATCCTTTCGAAACATGTGGCAGTGAAATACAGAAGTGTGTCTCTTCCACAGAGTCACAACTCCATTCCTTGACCTAAGCCAACAATCTCCCTGACACATGGACCACTATACTATGGTATGTGCACAAAACACTAAAGCTAACTGCAATTCTGACGGTAACCTTCATCCTCACTGTTGTTTGGGAAGTCCAATCCACAAGACTAGTCAAAATGAGAGTACCACTCTCCAGAATCCTAACCCTAACCCTAGCCACAATGCGGAATTCAGAAGATGCCTCCATTCTGGAGCGAGAGGTACAACCCACTAGTTCTCAGCATAATCCAAGCTGTAGTGCTCAACATTTCTTGACAAACTGATGCTGAATACGCAAGATAATCCACAGTTAAATCATTATCCATCTCAATCTGAAATCTACCCCACCTTTCAACCTTAGAGTCTGAACCCCACTCTACCTACATCATACACACTGCATACTGTTCCTCCGAATCGCGCCACTGACAAAACAATTGAATGACAAAGGCATCGGAACCGCCAAAACAACACTGGGATTTATGGTTTTTTGAATTCTGACTGGCGGGCTAACCGAAGGGCAAGAGACTGCAGGTACCTGTGGCCTAACACAGAGGATTTTTCAAAATCTGATGATCAAGAAAGAGAATCATGGTTATTACCATATATTTGGCAGTGATATACAGAAGTTTGTCACTCCCACAGAGTCACAAATCCCAGTCCTTGGCCTGGGCCCACAATCTCAATGACACATGAAGCCATATGTTAGGGTATAGGCACAACACACTAATGCTAACTCAAATCCTGACAGTGCCCTTCACCCTCACTCTACTTTGGGAATCCCAACCCACAGGAATAGTCAAAATGACAGTAGCACTCTCACGAATCCTAACCCTAACCCTAGCCACAATGCTGAATTCAGCAAATGCCTAAATTCTGGAAGAAGATGTGAATCTACTTTAGCTCTCAGCAAAATCTGAGCTATATTCCTGACCGTTCATTTGCAAACTGACGCTGAATATGCAAGTAAATCCACAGTGACACCGTTGTCGATATAAATCTGAACCCTAGCCTGCAGTTCAACCTTACGCTCTCACCATCACTCTTCATCATACACACTGCATATTTCTCCTCTGATTCGTGCCAGTGAAAAGACAACTGCAGGACAAATGCACAGGAATCGCCAAAAGAACACTTGGACGTGTCGTTTTCTGTATTCTGTCTGGCATCCTCACCCAAGGGCAAGAGCCTGCAGGTAACTGAGGCCTAAAAGACAGGACATTTCAAATCCTGTTGATCAAGAAAGAGAATCGTGTCTATTGCAGTATATTTGACAGTGAAATACAGAAGTGTGTCACTCCCACAGAGTCACAACTCCCAGTCCTTAGCCTGAGCCCACAATCTCCCTGACACATGTAGCCCTATATTACGGTATGTGCACAAACACTAACGCTAACTCCAATGCTGACAGTACCCTTCATCCTCACTATATTTTGTGAAAACCAATTCAGAGGACTAGTCATAATGAGAGTACCACTCTCACGAATCCTAAAGGTAACCCTAGCTACAAGGGTGAATTCACCAAATGCCTCCATTCTAGAGGGAGATGTGAAACCCCATTAGTTATCAGCAAAATCCGAGCTATATTCCTGACCATTCCTTGGCAAGCTGATGCTGAATATGCAAGAAAATGCAGAGTGACACCATTGTTAATCTCAATCTGAACCCTACCCCGCCTTTCACCTTTTCACTCACAACATCACAATACCTCCATTATACACTCTGCATATTCTACCTCTGAATTGTGGCACTAGCAATACAACTGCATGACAAATGCCGAAGAATCACAAAAACAACACTTGTATTAGTGTTTTTCTAAATTCTGACTGGCGGCCTAACCCAAGAGCAGGAGCCTGCAGGTACATGAGGCCTAAAACACAGGATATTTCAAATCCTTTAGATGAACAAAGAGAATACTTGGTATTACAGTATATGTGGCAGTGAAATACAGAAGTGTGTCTCTTCCACAGAGTCACAACTCCACGTCTTTGGCGTAAGCCCACAATCTCCCTGACACATGTAGCATTATACTATGGTATGTGCACAAAACACTAAAGCAAACTCCAATTCTGACCGTACCCTTCATCCTCACTCTAGTTTGGGAAGCCCAATCCACAGAACTAGTCAAAATGAGAGTACCACTCTCCAGAATCATAACCCTAACCCTAGCCACAATGCAGAATTCAGCAAATGCCTCCATTCAGGATCGAGAGGTACAACCCACTAGCTCTCAGCATAATCCAATCTATAGTGCTCAACATTCCTTGGCAAACTGATGCTGAATACGCAATATAATCCACAGTGAAACCATTCTCGATCTCAATCTGAATTCTACCCCACCTTTCAATGTTACAGTCTGAACCCCAGTCTACCTCCATCATACACACTGCATATTCTTCCTCCGAATCACGCCACTGACAAAACAACTGAATGACAAAGGCACCAGAACTACCAAAACAACACTTGTATTTGTGGTTTTCTGAATTCTGACTGGCAGCCTAACCCAATGGCAAGAGCCTGCGTAACTGATGCCTAAAACACAGGACATTTGAAATCCTGTTGATGAAGAAAGAGAATCGTGGCTATTACAGTATATTTGGAAGTGAAATACAGAGGTGTATCACTCCCACAGAGTGAAAACTCCCAGTGTTTGGCCTGAGCCCACAATCTCCCTGACACATGTAGCCCTATATTAAAGTATATGAACAACCCACTAATGCTAACACCAATCCTGACAGTACCCTTCATCCTGACTATAGTTTGGGAAGCCCAATGCATAGGAATAGTAAAAAGGACAGTACCGCATTCATGAATCCTAATCATAACCCTAGCCACATAGCTGATTCAGCAAATGCCTCCATTCTGGAGGCAGATGTGAAATCCCATTTTCTCTCAGCAAAATCTGAGGTATATTCCTCAACAATCCTTGGCAAACTGATGCAGAATATGCAAGAAAATCCACTGTGACACCATTGTCGATCTTAGTCTGAAACGTGCACCGAATTTAAACCTTACACTCTCAAAATCACTCTACCTCCATCATACACTCTGCATATTCTTCCTCCGAATCCCGCCACTGACAAGACACCAGCATTGCAAATGCACAGGCATCGCCAAAACAACACTTAGATTTGTGGATTTCTGAATTCTGATTGGCAGCCAAACTCAAGGGCAAGAGTCTACAGGTACCTGAGGCCTAAAACACAAGACATTTGAAATCCTGTTGATGAAGAAAGAGAATCGTGTCTATTACACTATATTTTGCAGTGAAATACAGAAGTTTGTCACTCCCACAGAGTCACATCCCCAGTCCTTGGCCTGATCCCACAATCACCCTGACACATGCAGCCCTACATTAGGGTATGTGCACAAAGCACTAATGCTAACTCCAATGCTGACAGAACCATTCATCCTCACTATACCTTTTCAAACCTAATCCACAGGACTAGTCAAAATGAGAGTACCACCCTCACGAATCCTATTGCTAACCCCAGCTTCATTGCTGAATTCAGCAAATGCTTCCTTTCTGGAGGGAGATGTGAAACCCCATTAACTCGCAGCAAAATCCGAGCTATATTCCTCACCATACATTGGCAAATTGATGCTGAATACGCAAAAAAATCCACAGTGAAACCATTCTCGATCTCAATCTGAATTCTACCCCACCTTTCAACCTTACAGTCTGAACCCCACTCTACCTCCATCATACATACTGCATATTCTTTCTCCGAATCACACCACTGACAAAACTACTGAATGACAAATGCACAGGAACCGCAAAAACAACACTGGGATGTGTGGATTTCTGAATTCTGACTGGTAGCCACACCCAGGGTCAAGATTCTGCAGGGAATGAGTAGTAAAACACAGGATATTTGAAATCCTTTTGATCAAGAAAGAGAATCGTGGCTATTACAATATATTTGGCAGTGAAATACAGAGTTTTGTCACTCCCACACGTTCACAATCCCCAGTCCTTGTCCTGGTCCCACAATCACACTGATACATGTAGCCATACATTAGTGTACATGCACAAAGCACTAATGCTAACTCAAATGCAGAGAGTACCCTTCATCCTCACTATACTTTGGGAAACCCAATCCATAGTAACAGTCAAGAAGAGAGTACCAGTCTCACGAATCCTAATGCTAACCCCAGCCACATTGCTGAATTCAGCAAATGCCTCCATTCTGGAGGGAGATGTGAAACAACATTAACTCTCAGTCAAATCCGAGCTATATTCCTCACCATTCCTTGGCAAATTGATGCTGAATATGCAAAAAAATCTACAGTGAAACCATTGTCGATCTTAATCTGAACCCTACACAGCCTTTCAACCTAACACTCTCAATATTACTCTACCTCCAACTTACACTCTGCATATTTTTCCTCTGAATCGTGCCACTGAAAAGACAACTGCATGACAAATTCACAGGAATCTCCAAAAGAATACTTGGACTTGTGGTTTTCTGTATTCTGTCTGGCAGCCTAACCCAAGGGCAAGAGCCTGCAGGTAACTGAGGCCTAAAAGACAGGACATTTCAAATCCTGTTCATCATGAAATAGAATCGAGGCTATTACAGTATATTTGGCAGTAAAATACAGAAGTGTGTCACTCCCACAGAGTCACAACTCCCAGTCCTTAGCCTGAGCCCACAATCTCCCTGACACATGTAGCCCTATATTAGGGTATGTGCACAAACACTAATGCTAATTCCAATGCTGACAATACCCTTCATCCTCACTATACTTTGGGAAATCCAATCTACAGGACTAGTCAAAATGAGAGTTCCATTCTCATGAATGCTAAAGGTAGCCCTAGCCAATATATGAATTCTCCAAATGCCTCCATTCAGGAGGGACATGTGAAACCCCATTAGTTACCAGCAAAATCCGAGCTATATTTCTGACCATTCCTTGGCAAGCTGATGCTGAATACGCAAGAAAATGCAGAGTGACACCATTGTCAATCTCAATCTGAACCCTACCCCGCCTTTCACCTTTTCACTCGCAACATCACTCTACCTCCATCATACACTCTGCGTATTCTTCCTCAGAATTGTGGCACTAACAAGACAACTGCATGACAAATGCCCAAGAATCGCCAGAACAACACATGTATTAGTGTTTTTCTATATTCTGACTGGCGACCTAACCCAAGAGCAAGAGCCTGCAGGTACCTGAGGCCTAAAACACAGGATATTTCAAATCCTTTGGATCAACAAAGAGAGTAGTGGCTATTACAGTACATATGGCAGTGAAATACAAAAGTGTGTCTCTTCCATAGAGTCACAACTCCAAGTCCTTGGCCTAAGCCAACAATCTCCCTGACACATGTACCAATATACTATGGTATGTGCACATAACACTAAAGCTAACTCCAATTCTGACAGTACCCTTCATCCTCACTACAGTTTGGGAAGCCCAATCCAAAAGTCTAGTCAAAAGGACAGTACCACTCTCAGGAATCCTAACCGTAACCCTAGCCACAATGCAGAATTCAGCAAATACCTCCATTCAGGACCGAGAGGTACAACCCACTAGCTCTCAGCATAATTCAAGCTATAGTGCTCAACATTCCTTGGCAAACTGATGCTGAATACGCAAGATAATCCACAGTGAAACCATTCTCGATCTCAATCTGAATTTTACCCCACCTTTCATCGTTACAGTCTGAACCCCACTCTACCTCCATCATACAAACTGCATATTCTTCCTCCGAATCGCGCCACTGAGAAAACAACGGAATGACAAATGCACAGGAACCGCCAAAACAACACTGGGATTAATGTTTTTTTCTGAATTCTGACTGGCAGGCTAACACAAGGGCAAGAGCCTGCACGTACCTGAGGCCTAACACACAGGACATTTCAAAACCTGATGATCAAGATAGAGAGTCGTGGCTATTACCATATATTTGGCAGTGAAATACAGAAGTGTGTCACTCCCTCAGAGTCACAAATCCCAGTCCTTGGTCGGGCCCACAATCTCAATTAAACATGAAGCCATATGTTAGGGTATAGGCACAACACACTAATGCTAACACAAATCCTGACAGTACCCTTATCCCTCACTCTAGTTTGGGAAGTCCAATCCACAGGAATAGTCAAAATGACAGTAGCACTCTCACGAATCCTAGCACTAAACCTAGCAACAATGCTGAATTCAGCAAATGCCTAAATTCTGGAGGGAGATGTGAAACTCCTTTAGCTCTCAGCAAAATCCGTGCTATATTCCTCACTGTTCATTGGCAAATTGACGCTGAATACGCAAGAAAATCCACAGTGACACCATTGTTGATATTAATCTGAACCCTAACCCGTGTTTCAACCTTACACTCTCAACATCACTCTACCTCCATCATACACTCTACATATTCTTCCTCTGAATCGTACCAGTGAAAAAACAACTGCATGACAAATGCACAGGAATCGCCAGAACATCCCTTGGACATGTGGGTTTCTGAATTCTGACTGAAAGCCTAAGCCAAGGGCAAGATCCTGCAAGAACCTGAGGCCTAATACACTGGACATTTCAAATCCTGTTGATTAAGAAACAGACTCGTAGTTATTACACTATATTTCACAGTGAAATACAGAAGTTTGTCACTCACACATAGTCTCAACTCCCAGTGATTGGCATGATCCCATAATCTCCCTGAAACATGCATCCTTATATTAGGGTATATGCACAACGCACTAATGATAACTCCAATCCTTACAGTACCCTTCATCCTCACTATAGTTTGGGAACCCCAATGCACAAGAATAGTAAAAGGGACAGTACCACATTCATGAATCCAAATCCTAACCCTAGCCACATAGCTGATTCAGCAAATGCCTCCATTCTGGAGGGAGATGTGAAACCCCATTTGCTCTCAGCAAAATCTGAGCTATATTCCTCAACAGTGCTTTGCAAACTGATGCTGAATATGCAAGAAAATCCACAGTGACACCATTGTCGATCTTAATCTGAAACGTACACCCACTTTCAACCTTACTCTCTCAACATCACTCTCCCTCCATCATACACTCTGCATATTCTTCCTCCGAATCGTGCCACTGACAAGACAACTGCATGACAAATGCATAGGAATCACCAAAACAACACTTGGATTTGTGGTTTTCTGTATTCTGACTGGCAGCCTAAGCCAAGGACAAGAGCCTGCAATAACCTGAGGCCTAAAACATTGGACATCTCAAATCGTGTTGATCAAGAAACAGACTCGTGGCTATTACAGTATATTTCGCAGTGAAATACACAACTGTGTCACTCCCACAGAGTCACATCTCCCAGTGCTTGGCATGAGCCCACAATCTCCCTGACACATGCATCCCTATATTAGGGTATATGCACAACACACTAATGGTAACACCAATGCTGACAGTACCCTTCATTCTCACTATACATTGGGAAACACAAACCTCAGGACTAGTCAAAATGAGAACACCACTCTCATGAATCCTAATGCTAACCCTAGCCACATTGTTGAATTCAGCAAATGCCTCCATGCTGGAGGGAGATGTAAACCCCATTAACTCTCAGCAAAATCCGAGCTATGTTCCTCACTATTCCTTGGCAAACTGATGCTGAATAGGCAAAAAATATCCACAGTGACACCATTTTCGATCTTAATCTGAACCCTACAAAGCCTTTCAACCTTATACTCTCAACATCACTCTACCTCCATCATACACTCTGCATATACTTCCTCTGAATCGTGCCACTGAAAACACAACTGCATGACAAATGCATAGGAATCACCAAAACAACACTTGGACTTGTGGTTTTCTGAATCCTTACTGGCAGGCTAACCCAAAGGCAAGAGCCTGAAGGTAACTGGTGCCTAAAACACAGGACATTTCAAATCCTGTTGAACAAGAAACAGAATTGTCGCTATTACAGTATATTTGGAAGTGAAATACAGAAGGGTATCACTCCCACAGAGTCAAAACTCCCAGTCATTAGCCTGAGCCCACAGTCTCCCTGACACATGCAGCCCTAAATTAGGGTATATGCACAGCGTACTAATGCTAACACCAATCCTGACAGTACCCTTCATCCTCACTATAATTTGGAAACCCAATATACAGGAATAGTAAAAAGGACAGTACCACACTCATGAATCCTAATCCTAACCGTAGCCACATAGCTGATTCAGCAAATGCCTCCGTTCTGGAGGGAGACATGAAACCCCATTTGCTCTCAACACAATCTGAGCTATATTCCTCAACATTCTTGGCAAAGTGATGCTGAATATTCAAGAAAATCCACAGTGACACCATTGTCGATCTTAATCTGAAACGTACACCGCCGTTCTACCTTACACTCTCAACATCACTCTATCTCCATCATACACTCTGCATATTCTTCCTCCGAATCATGCCAGTGTAAAGACAATTGCATGACAAATGCACAGGAATCGCCAAAACAACACTTGGACTTGTGGGTTTCTGAATTCTGACTGGAAGCCTAAGCCAAGAGCAAGAGGCTGCAAAACCTGGCAAATAAAACATTGGACATTTCAAATCCTGTTGATCAAGAAACAGGCTCGTGGCTATTACCATATATTTCGCAGTGAAATACACAAGTGTGTCACTCCCACAGAGTCACATCTTCCATTGCTTGGAATGAGCCTACAATCTCCCTGACACATGCAACCCTATATTAGGGTATATGCACAACGCACTAATGCTAACTCCAATGCTGACAGTACCTTTCATTCTCACGATACATTGGGAAACCCAAATGACAGGACTAGTCAAAATGAGAGTACCACTCTCATGAATCCTAAAGCTAACTCCAGCCACATTCCTGAATTTAGCAAATGCCTCCATTCTGGAGGGAGATGTGAAACCCCATTAACTCTCAGCAAACTACAAGCTATATTCCTTACCATTCTTTGGCAAACTGATGCTGAATACACAAAAAAATCCACAGTGACATGGTCGATCTTGATCGGACCCCCACAAAGCCTTTCAACATTACAATCTCAACATCACTCTACCTCCATCATACACGCTGCATATTCTTCCTCCGAATCATGCCACTGAAAAGACAACTGCATGACAAATGTACAGGAATTGCCAAAAGAACACTTGGACATCTGGTTTTCTGTATTCTGACGGGAAGCCTAACCCAAGGGCAAGATCATGCAGGTACCTGAGGCCAGAAACACAGGACATTTCAAATCCTGTTGATCAAGAAAAAGAATCGTTTCTATTACAGTATATTTGGCACTGAAATAGAGAAGTGTGTCACTCCCACAGAATCACAACTCCCAGTCCTTAGCCTGAGCCCACAATATCCCTGACACATGTAGCCCTATATTAGGGTATATGCACAAAGCACTAATGCTAACTCCAATGCTGACAGTACCCTTCATCCTCACTATATTTTGGGAAACCCAATCCACAGGACTAGTCAAAATGAGAGTAACACTCTCACAAATCCTAATTGTAACCCTAGCCACAAGGATGAATTCAGCAAATGCCTCCTTTCTGGAGAGAGATATGAAACCCCATTAGTTATCAGCGAAATCCCAGCTATATCCCTGACTTTTTCTTGGCAAGCAGATGCTGAATACGGAAGAAAATGCAGAGTGACACCATTGTCACTATCAATCTGAACCCTACCCTGCCTTTCACCTTTTCACTCACAACATCACACTGCCTCCATCATACACTCTGCATATTCTTCCTCTGAATCGTGGCACTGACAAGTCAACTGCATGACACAGGCCCAAGAATCACCAAAACAACACTTCTATTAGTGTTTTTCTAAATTCTGACTGGCGGCCTAACCTAAGAGCAAGAGCCTGCAGGTACATGAGGCCTAATACATAGGACATTTCAAATTCTTTAGATCAACAAAAAGAATAGTGGCTCTTACAGGATATGTGGCAGTGAAATACAGAAGTGTGTCTCTTCCACAGAGTCACAACTCCAAGTCCTTGGCATAAGCCCACAATCTCCCTGACACATGTATCACTATTCTATGGTATGTGCACAAAACATTAAAGCTAACTCCAACTCTTACAGTACCCTTCATCCTCACTGTAGTTTGGGAAACCCAATCCACAGGACTAATTAAAATGAGAGTATCACTCTCAGGAATCCTAATCCTAACCCTCGCCACAATGCTGAATTCAGCAAATGCCTCCATTCTGGAGCGAGAGGTACAACCCACTAGTACTCAGCATAATCCAAGTTATAGTGCACAACATTCCTTGGCAAACTGATGCTGAATACGCAAGATAATCCACAGTGAAACCATTCTCGATCTCAATCTGAATTCTACCCCATCTTTCAACCTTACAGTCTGAACCCCAGTCAACCTCCATCATACACACTGCATATTCTTTCTCCGAATCACGGCACTGACAAAACAAGTGAATGACATATGCACAAGAACCGTCAAAACAACACTGGGATTTGTGGTTTTCTGAATTTGGCCTGGCAGGCTAACCCAACAGCAAGAACCTGCAGGTACCTGAGGCATAACACAGAGGATATTTCAAAACCTGATGATCAAGAAAGAGAGTTGTGGCTATTAACATATATTTGGCAGTGAAATACAGAAGTGTGCACGCCCACAGATTCACAAATCCCAGCCCTTGGCCTTGGCCCACCATCTCAATGAGACATGAAGCTATATGTTACGGTATAGGCACAACACACTAATGCTAACTCAAATCCTGACAGTACCCTTCACCCTCACTCTAGTTTGGGAAGCCCATTCCACAGGAATAGTCGAAATGACAGTAGCACCCTCACGAATCCTAACCCTAACCCTAGCCACATGGCTGAATTCAGCAAATGCCTCCATTTTTGAGGGAGATGTGAAGCCCATTAGCTCTCAGCTAAATCCGAGCTATATTCCTCACCATTGCTTTCTATACAGATGCTGAATAAGCATGAAAATCCACAGTGACACCATTCTCGATCTCAATATGAACCCTACCCTGCCTTTCAAATTTACACACTCCACATCACTCTACATCCGTCATACTCTCTGCATATTCTTCCTCCGAATCCTGCCACTGACAAAACAATTGCATGACAAATGCACAGGAATCGCCAAAACAACACTTGGACTTGTGTTTTTCTGAATTCTGACTGGCAGCTTTACCCAAAGGCAAGAGCCTGAAGGTAACTGATGCCTAAAACACAGGACATTTCAAATCCTGTTCAACAAGAAAGAGAATCGTGGCTATTAATATATATTTTCCAGTGAAATTCAGATGTGTGTTACTACCACATAGTCAAAACTCCCAGTACTTTGTCTAATGCCACAATCTCCCTGACACATGAAGCCCTATATCAGGATATATGCACAACGCACAAATGATAAATCCAGTCCTGACAGTACCCTTCATCCACACTATAGTTTGGGAAGCCCAATCGACAGGAGTAGTCAAAATGACACTACCACTCTAACGAATCCTAACCCTAACACTAGCCACAATGCTGAATTCAGCATACGTGTCCATTCTGGATGGAGATGTACAACCCCACTAGCTCTCAGCATAATTGGAGCTATACTGCTCAACATTCCTTTGCTAACTGACACAGCATACGCAAGAAAATCCACAGGAACAACATTCTTGATCTCAATCGGAACCCTAGTCCACCTTTGAACCTTACACTCACAACCCCACTCTACCTCGATCATAAACGCTGCATATTCTTCCTCTGAAATGTGCCACTGTCTAGACCACTGCAGGACAAATGCACAGTAATCGCCAAAACAACACTTGGACTTGTGGTTTTCTGCATTCTGACTTGCAGACTAACACTATGGATAGAAACTAAAGGTAACTGAGTACTAACACAAGAGGACCTTTCAAAACCTGTTGATCAAGAACAAGTATTGTGGCGATTCCCATGTATTTTGCTATCAAATACGGAAGTGTGTCACTCCCACAGAGTCACAACCCCCATTCTTTGGCCTGAGCCCACAACCTCCCTAAGGCATGAAGCCCTTTTTCAGGGTATGTAAAAAACACACTTATCCTAACTCCAATCCTGACAGTACTATTTATCCTCCCTACAGGTTAGAAAGATAAATCCACAGGAATAGTCAAAATAACAGTACAATTCTCATGAATCCTAACCATAACCCTAGCGACAATGCTGAATTCAGCAAATGCCTCCATTCTCGATGGAAATGTACAACCGCAGTAGCTCTCAGCATAATCCAAGCTATACTGCTGACACTTCCTTGGCAAACTGATGCGGAATATGCAAGAAAATCCACAATGACCGCATTCTCAATCTCAATCTGAACCCTAACCCGCCTTTCAACCTAACACTCTCAACCCCACTCTACCTCCATCACACACTAGGCATATTGGTCCTCTGAACCTTGCCACTAACAAGACAACTGCATGAAAAATGCACAGGAATCACCAAAAAAAAAAAAAACACACTTGGACTTGTGGTTTTCTGAATTCTGACTGGCAGCCTAAGCCAAGGGCAAGAGCCTGCATGTACCTGAGGCCTAACGCGCAGGACATTTCAAAACCTGTTGATCTATAAAGAGATTTGTTTCTATTACCATATTTGTCGCACTGAAATACAGAAATGTGTCATTCCACAGAGTCACAACTACCAGTTCCTTTCCGGAGCTCAAAATCTACCTGACACATGAAGACCTATATTAGGGTATATGCACAAAGCAATAATGCTAACTCCAATCCTGACAGTACCCTTCATCCTCACTGGAGTCTGGGAAGCCCAAGCCACATGAATAGTAAAAATGACAGTACCAATCTCACGAATCCTACCCTAACTCTAGCTGCAATGCTGAATTGAACATATATCTCCATTTGGGATGGAGAGGTACAACCCCACTAGCTCTCAGCATAATCCAAGTTATATTGCTCACCATTCCTCTGTAAACTGATGCTCAATACGAAGAAAGTCCACAGTGACACCATTCTCGATCTCAATCTGAACACTACCCCGCCTTTCAAACTTACACTCTCAACCCCACTCTACCTCCATCATACACTATGCATATTCTTCCTCTGAACATTGCCCACTGGCTGGAGAACTCCATGACAAATGCACAACAATCGCCAAAACAGCACTTGCACTTGTGGTTTTCTGAATTCTGACTTTCAGCCTAAGCCAAGTTAAAGAACCTGCAGGTAACTTAGGCCTAACACACAGGCATTTCAAAACCTGTTGATCAAGACAGAGAATCGTGTGTATTAACATATATTTGGCAGTGAAATACAGAAGTGTGTCACTCCCACAGAGGAACAACTCCCAGTCTTTTTCCTGAACCCTAAATATCCCTCACACATGAAGCCATATAATAGGGTATATGCACAAAAAACTAATGGTAACTCGAATCCTGACAGTACCCTTCACCCTTACTATAGTTTCTGAAGCCCAATCCAATGGAAAAGTGAAAATGAGAGTACCAAGATCATGAATGCTAACCCTAACCCTAGGAACAATGATGAATTCAGCAAATGCCTCCACTCTGGAGGGAGATGTACAACCCCACTAGCTCTCATCATTATCTGAGCTTTCTACTCACCATTGCTTGGGAAACTTTCGCTGAATAGGCAAGAAAATCCACAGGAACACGATTCCTGAGCTAAATCTGTACACTACCCCACATTTCAACCTTTCACTCACATCCCAAATCTACCTCCATCGTACACTCTGCATATTCTTTCTCCCAAACTCCCACTGACAAGACAACTGCAAGACAAATGCACATATATCGCCAAAGCAACACTTGGACTTGTGGTTTTCTGAATTCTGACTGGAAGCCTAATAAAAGAGCAAGAGCCTGCAGGTACCTGAAGCCTAAAACAAAGGACATTTCAAAACCTGTTGATCAAGTAAGAGAATCGTGGCTATTACCACATATTTTGCAGGGAAATACAGAAGTGGATCACTTCCACAGAGTCACAACTCCAAGTCCTTGGGCTGAACCCACAATCTCCCTGACACATGAAGCCCTATATATGGTTATATGCACAACGCACTAATGCTAACAAAAAATGCTGATCGTACCCTTCATTCTCACTATAGTGTGGGAAGCCCAATCCAAAGGAATGGTCTAAATGACAGTACCATCCTCACGAATCCTCAGCCTAACCCTAACTACAGTGCTGAATTCAGCAAATGCCTCCATTCTATAGGGACAGGTACAACCCCAATAGCTCTCAGCATAATCCAAGCTATACTGCTCACCATTCCTTGGCAAACTGATGCTGAATATGCAAGAAAATCCACAGCAATAGCATTCCTGATGTCAATGTGAACCAAAAACTGCCTTTCAACCTTACACTCTCAACCCCACTCTACCTCCATCATACACTCTGCATATTCTTTGTCGGAAACCTGCCACTGTCAAGACAACTACAGGACAAATGCAGAGAAATCTCAAAAACAACACTTGGACTTGTGGTTTTCTGAATTCTGACTGGCAGCCTAGGCCAAGGTAAAGAACCTGCAGGTACCTTAGCAATAACACACAGGACATTTTAATACCTGTTGATCATTAAAGACAATCGTGTCTATTATCATATAGTTGGCACTGAAATACAGAGGACTATCAGTCCTACAGATTCACAACTCCCAGGCCTTTTCCTGAATCCAAAATCTCACTCACACATGAAGACCTATATCAGGGTATAAGTACAAAGCAGTAATGCTAACTCCAATCCTGACAGTACCCTTGATCCTCACTATAGTTTGGGAAGCCCAATCCACAGGAATAGTCAAAATGACAGTAGCACTCTCACAAATCCTAACCCTAACCCTAGCCACAATGCTGAATTCAGCAAATGCCTCCATTCTGGAGGGAGAGCTACGACCCCACTAGCTCGAAGCATAATCCGAGCTATACTCCTCACCATTCCTTGGCAAACTGATGCTGAATACGCAAGAAAATCCACAGTGACACCATTCTCGATCTCAATCGGAACCCTACCCCGCCTTGCAACCTTACGATCTCAACCCCACTCTACCTCCATCATACACTCTGCATATTCTTCCTCTGAACCGTGCCACTGACAAGACAACTGCATGACAAATGCACAGGAATCGCCAAAACAACACTTGGACTTGTGGTTTTCTGAATTCTGACTGGCAGCCTAACCCAAGGGCAAGAGCCTGCAGGGACCTGAGGCCTAACACACAGGACATTTCAAAA
>PVIC010043389.1:0-15434 GCA_004025085.1 Thryonomys swinderianus | reverse complement strand
TTTTTTTTTTTTTTTTTTTTTTTTTTTTTTGAGACAGGGTCTCACTTTGCATTTCAGGCTGGCCCTGAGCTCACTATGTAGCCCAGGCAAGCCTCGAACTCAGCAATCCTCCTGTCTCTGCCTCCCGAGTGCTGGGATTACAGGCGTGAGCCACCACACCCGGCACTGTGGTATGTGGTATTGATTGGCTGGTGGGCGTGAGTCTCCATGCCCAGCATTATATGTGGTTACCGGGGATCAAACTCAGGACCTTGAGTTTGCGAGGCAGGCGCCGGAACCACTGAGCTAATCCTCCGGCCCAGAAATGTATTCTTGATTTTGATGCATGTGATTTTTTGTTGCTTTTGTGTGGACCATCATTCTGAACTGTCATTACTTTTGTTGTCAATCCTGTCTCGAAAGGCTTCAGTGAGCACTCAATTTAATGGAAACTCTGTGAAGGCCAGCCTGCAAGAGGGTGGGACATGGTTGAAGAATTTGTGGTGTAAAATTGATAATGACTAATGCGTCCCGAGTAGGCTGCATGGACAGAAGTGCTCATTTAAGGAAAGCACTGCTGCTGGGCATGAGATATTGAGGCACCTGGTTCTGCAGGACATGGAGTCACAAGAAATTCAGGCTGTAATTCAGGGTTTGGAGACGTACAATGTTCCAGAAGAAGACTTGACAGTATTTGAATAAAAGCAAGTTTTTGCACATGAATAAATGTAGATTGTCATACAGGAACAAAATGAGACAGTCCCTGCAAATAGCCCTATTATGGTTTTTAGAATGAAAAAATATAAGACCCTTCCTTACTTTTCAGGAAAAATGGTAATTCAGTGGTAGACCTCTTGCTTAGAATAGATGAGGCCTTAGGTTTAATCCCTTGCTCCATAGAAAGTATGCATTTCCCTATATAAATTTTACTTATGGAAATCATAAGTAAGCAAACAGTGGGATGTACAGTAGGTGCCACGGTTGACACCCATCATGAGTGGCTGAAATGAGTTGGATATCGCAGAGGCTCAGTAAGCCCTTCCCTTGAAGCAGCGGCTTGAGTTCCCTGGCTGCACGTGACTTCTGGGATCCCTCATTAGAAACTGCCACCAGTGCAAGTGGTTTATCACCAGCCAGAAAAATCACCTTCACTGACCTAACCAAAGAGCTTTGTATTCCAGTTTGAGGAGAGCCCAAGGTTTTATAGGGGCACTCAAGAGATGTTCTTGCTTTGCTCTTAAAACATGGGAAAAAATGAGAATTCAATTGTGTCATATATTGGTAAAAAACCAAAGCAAACCAAACCAAACCATGGGAAGAACCATGTGGACTCTGACTGTAATTGTGACGAGAGACATTTCTCAAGTGAACCCACATTATTCCAGTTGTAGTCTTGTGTTCTCTTCCTCCCAGCTTATTGCTCTCTTCCACTTACAACAAACCAGTTGTTAGACTTCATATTTGTGTAAGGACTTTTAAAAAATTATAATCAGTGCAAACACAATGAGGAAGAAATTTCTTACTGTTGTGTAATTATTTTCAGTAATGAGTAGGGACGGAGTGTATGAAAACTACTTGCAATGTATGTGGCTTAAAATAGCATGATTGCTTCATCAGCAACTCCTCTCCAGTGCAAAGTTCGTAGTCCTGGAGGTATAATCACTATATAAAAACGATAAAAACAGCTTTCTGAAAAATAGGTGCAGCCCAGGGGAAAGTGGAGAAAATGCAACCGGTTTAAGTATACCCCTATTTAATTTTGAGATTCTTCTCTCTCTCTCTCTCTCTCCATCCCTCCATCGCTCCCTCCCTCCCTTCCTCCCTCTCTTCCTCCCTCTCTCTCTCCCTGTTTTTTTTTTTTCCTAAGACTGTTAGAGAATGAAGGATCCAAGACCTTCTTTTGGTTCCTTCTTGTTCCTGATGGCGTGGTCATGTGGGGGTCATGCAAATGCAAGGCCGGAAGTCTAAGGTGAATTTCGCACACAAGTCTATAGAAGCTGAGTGTCTGGAGAGAAGGGGGTACAGGGTGAACACCAGTATTTTTTTTGATGAAAGTGAAAGAACTTGACTATTAACAGGCAGTGCTTCTCTTTCCCTGCAGTGGGGGACAATCAGTGTTTGTACTGCCAAGATCAAAGAACTTACTGTGGAAGTGGTGCATGTTGACAAGCTGATGAAGACGGTGCTCCTGACATGGCCAGCCTGGTAGCTTCTCCATCTCTCATCACCTGCATTGACCATGACTCTCTTTCTTCTTCAGCCATATGATAAGTGTCTGCACCCCGACATAATGTCAGCACAGGGATCCAGGAAGCCCATGCTCCAGGTCGGGCCCCTGCATAGCTGTAATACTGAGACAAGGTACAACATAATATCCTACACCACAGTGTCTCATTTAAAAAATAGGGAGGAAGCAGACATCTTGTCTACCTTCCTCACAGGTTGTTGTGAAGAGAAACATGAAATAATATGTGGGAAAGTACTATATGAGAATATAATACAAATACCAGCTAGCACCATCTTTGTGAAATGCTTGCCTCATATAAAGTGTATTCATGAATGACCAATGATAATGAATGGTTAGTTATTAATGCTGGGATTAGACAAATATTTTTTGTAGAGAACAGCTAGGATGAAATTGTTGAACTGTAACTTGAACAGTTGCTCTCCAGGATACAACTGTGACCTCTGGAGGTACAGGTTCAGTCACTGCTAGAAGAACTCCAGGGTTGGAAGGGCCAGCAGCCCAGTAGCTGTTGGTTGTTGCATGACATAAAGGATGATGTGCGTATTGCACTCCATTTCTTTCTTTTTTGAGACAGGGTCTTGCTTGGTAGATCAGGCTGATACTGGACTCACTGTGTAGCCCAGGATGGCCTTGAACTCACAGAAATCCTCCTGCCTCTGCTTCCTGAATGCTGGGATTATAGGCATGAGCCACCATGTCCAGCACTGTGGTACGGGGTACCGGGGATCGAAGTCAGGACCTTGCGCTTGCGAGGCAGACACTGGAATCACTGAGTTAAGGCCCAGCCCTGCACTCCATTTCTGTCATGTGCAGAAAGAAATGCAACTTTCTTCTGGAAAATAGGAGCTGTGTTTAGAAGCCCACATGTGGAACTAGAGGTATCTGATACCTGAGAGAGTGGGACAGGCACAGTCATGAGGGCTATACTCAGCTACGTGTCAAAAGAGCTGATTAACTCTTTTAATTAAATTTTTATTGGTACATTTTGTATACAGCTCACAATCACACCCAACATTGGGGAATTTGTACCAGTATATGACACGAGTTAATTCTCATTTTTACCCATATCCCTATCCAGCCACAACCACCACCCCTTATATACATGCTATTTCTTTTTCTTTCTGAATCATATTTATTCTTTCCCTTCATTACATTCCCCCACCACATTCCCTTTGAATATTTCCTATTTTATGAAATATATCATACATTCTAGAACCCATTTACATCTACGGGTTGTCATACCAGAGAAAAGATACGGTCTTTACATATCTGGGATCTATTTATTTCACTTGTTAGTGTGTCCTCAAGGTGTGTCCATTTGCACATAAATGAATGAAACTGATTAACTCTTTTACCTGGCATAAGTGGGAGGAGAGGAGGTTGCTGTTTAATCAAGTGTTTGCCTGATGACAGGAACACACCACAGATGCTGCACATTTACAGGGATGTGAACACAGCCAGCTGTGCCTACTGGTAAATGATATTGCATAAAGTCAATGCACCTCGGTCATTTCTGGCAGGTTTGGCATCTTGCAGATTTTCTTAACAACAACACAAGACGAGGTTACCTCTAATTGTACATGATAGTGCCTTACACTTATGAAGGGCTTTAAGTCTCTGTGCAGCGTAGGACACTTTATCCCATTCCACCTTCTCATCTTTATTTTGAGTGTCACAACAGCACTCAGTGGTAGCACTGTGATTTCATGCATTCCGATAGTGGTGGTTTGGGGAGGTGAAGTGACCCGCTTCACAATGTAGTTGGAAAGGAGCAGATAGGAGAATGTGAGCCCTATTTCTCCATGTCCGCCTAAGGCATCATGCAATCGGCTTTTCCTGGAATTGGTTCATGGTGCAATGCGAGGCTCCAGAGCGCTGAACTGAGGGCGTGAGTGCTGCTTTGCCCTAAGTCATCTGCGTAAGATAAGAAGGGCAGAAAGATGCTGTCGAGGGCCGCTCCCCCCCTCGCTGCTCTTGCCGTCTTCTGCCGCCCTGAGCTGCCGGCCGATTATGGACTGAAACCTCCGGGAACCGTGAGGCAAGTAAACCTTGTGTGTCTTTCACTTTGGCTGTTGGGTATTTTGTCTCAGCAAGGAGAGAAAAGTAACTAGGATAAACCCTGACGTGGTAGTGACAAGAGTCCGGGGACCTGCGCTAGAGCAAGCTGGCTTCAGCTCTATTTCTACGAGGTGTGGAAAAGATATCTTGGTTCTTTAAAGAAGACACATTTTCTTTTCTTTAAAGTATTGGAATGGATATAATTTTTTCCTTTAATGAATTAATTGGTACATTTTATTTTATTTTCCCCCTTATTGAGCTTATTAGTATACTTTAGGAATACATTATGATCACACTTATTCTTGAGAATTTATACTCATACATGATGTATCTCAATTTTCATTTTTTACCAGTCCCCTGCATTCCATACACCCAACCCCCCGTATACGTAAGCTTTGTTTCAGTCTTTTCCTTTTACCGTTACATTATTTCTTTTCCTTCTTTGCTCCCCCCAGTCCCCCTCTTCTTTGAACAATTTTTTCTTATTTCACAATATCTATCATACATTTTGTATCACACTTTCACCTTCAGTTTTTCATACTTGAGAAATGATAAGGTATTTACATATCTGTGTCCTTTTTATTTCACTTATGAGTATGGCCTCAAGGTGCATCCATTTAGCTATAAATATTTCAAGCTTATCTTTCTTTATGGCTACATAGCACTCCATTTTATAGAAAGGGAAGATGTGTTTTCCTAAGGAATAGGGGAAATAGAGGATCTTGACTTTGACATTTATGCCAATATTAAGGACTAAGTAAACACCATTACGGTTATGCCAAGGGATCTAACTTGAGCTCTCTGTTCCCCTTCTCCCTGTCAGCTTTTCTACTCAGCATCATCTTCTCTTACAAGTAGAGGTAGGTATAGTATCGATAGAAAAAATCCAGTGCCTTGAAGCAGCTGATCATGCTGGCCCATGAAGCATTTGGGACTGTCTTATCACTGGGAGAAGGAAAGTAAGCGAACTGAGTGCTTCTTCTGATCAGTAATTTTCATCACTGATTAGTAGTTGAATGTCTTCTGTGCAAGTAAAGGAAGAAATGTTTACAGAACTTTTATGAATTGACATTGAATAGTGGCATCACCAGCGTCATCAGGCTAATGGAGAAGTATCTGAGCAATGACAGAGAAAGCACCACGCTATTCAGTTCATACTGACTTCTGAACTTGAGCACGTGTGTTCGTTTGGTGGTTCTAAGTCAGGTGCAGGCCAAGAATGGATCCCCAATTTGTCTCATAACCATAAAAATTTCAAGTGACAGTATGCGTTCTGCAGCCTCCTCAATGCTGTATCTGTAGACATTACTTACGAAGTTCAACATTTACAACTTTTTACTTCTGTGAAGGATTTTGCAACGATATCTGTAGAATACTGAGCTGGCCGAGCATTTGAGTTAAAGGAGGATCAGACCTCTGTTATAATCCAAAGGAAAGAAGTTCTCTAATTAAGCCTGTGAATGTTAGGAGAGGCCCTGTGAACAGCTCTCATACCTTCAAGGATCCTGACAAGCATGGGAATGTCATCCGAAGCATTTCCATGCCTTGGGTTTGTAAATTACTCTGTGGCATTTTCAAGAGAGAGGCGAGAAGAACAAGTATCTGTTTCAGATAAAACTAGACAAGCTCATACGAAATTGCTTTTTATCAAAGCCAATCTCTCTGCAAACTCCAAATGCAGTCTTCAAGAGGGACCATGTGCCTGCTCTGCGACTCATGAGTGGCAAACAACATGCCATGCTGGAAAAAAAGACAGCAAATAGAGCATGTTGTCTCCACAGTAGGTCTTCTGCAGAGAGCTGAGAAAATGCAAATTCTTCATTATTGCTTGGCCTTTTCCTGGGGCCCACCAAGAAACACATTCTCCAATAATCAAGGATTTCTGTGGGAGAAAATTAATCTGGCAGTGGGAGAAATACCTGCTTCCACAACCAGCCACCAGCCTTGTAACCTAGGGCTTCCTGATTCTGCTTACAAGCAAGGAAAGCCACATGCATCTAGGCTAAAATGCTGCAGTAGGTCTGCGACAGTATTGATGCAGACAAATCCTCTGGACAAGGCAAATGTGCCATGAGTACGGGTGGTATTTATGGACACTGCTCACTTTCTAGAATAATTTGGACAGTGTTCTCTGCTGAGGTTACTTGTGAAACAAAATTGCCCTTTTGAGGAGTACTGAAAGCCAAATTGAGTTGAAGGATAACTGAAGAGCGGTGAGAGGCTCTCATACTCACTGGCATAAATAAAGGAGACTTTATTGTGCCTCAGCTTGGAGGAAGGCAGCCGAGCAAGAGTCAAAACCCTGGGGGAAAAATTGAGCATTTCCAGTTCATGTTGGAATGTGAATTTTATCCACTAATGAGAATATTATAGACACATTTAGTATATTATGTACTTTTCACACCAGATTCTCAGTTGGGTATCTCAGCTGGGTTTCACTTAAATTTGTTACCTTACCAAGTTAAACACAGGCTTAAGACAATCACAAGGACTTTATGTTAACTGAAAGTGCATCTTAAACCTGCTTCTTGAGTTACTTGAGATGCCTGTCAGAGAATGGGGAGAAATGTGGGAGGCTAGAAATGAAAGGGGAAAGGAAGGTGGTAGACGGTTCAAGAGCCCCAGGAGCCCACATAAATTGCCTCAAATAGTGCTCCTTGCATTAATCAGGGTGAAATTGTCAATGGAATCTAAAGGCAAATGATAGATTTCACTAGTGCTCCTGACAAATGGCTCAATTCACTCTTTGCTTTCCTTGAAAACAAGATCATGAAACCCTTTTTCTTCACTGCTTGTTGATTACAATGCTCCCAGGCATTTCAAAGGTAATATGAAGCCAAGGGTTGTAACATGACATTTAATTACAGCATCAATGACTTTGGGTTCTATTTCATATCTGCCCAAAGGCTGGCCATAGTTTGGGCATCTCTTTCCCAGGCCAGTTTAAAGTGCCTCTCCCCCTTTCCTGTAACTTCAACATCCAGAGAGTCTATTGCTTGGCCCAGAGATGTTAGTTTGGTATAAGATCCTCAGTTCCAAAATAACAATTCTTCCTTATGTCCTTCATGATGCTTAAACCAAAAAATTTGACACTCAACTTTGAGTACTAAATGCAAGTGATGTACTATTTGCATGGGGATAATTCATCCATGAACATATTTCTTACTTAGCAATGTGTTTTGGTACATCCAGCTTATGTTGTGATGATTACTTCCTAGGCAATAAATATGCTAGAATATTTTATCAGCAAGAGCAGGAGAAACAGCTTGAAATATGTATTTAAAGGTGGTGGCAAGGACAATCGACTGCAGTTAGTGTGCCAGAACCTATTTATCTCCAAGAGGACACCTGGCAGAGGGGCTTGCTCTCTCCTCTAGCAGACGTACATCAGAGTAGGAGTGGACTTTTATACCAGCAAGTCATTAATTACTGGAGTAAACAGTTTCAACAGAAGTAGAGTTTCGGTGAGAAGCAAGTAGTCTGTTTCCCATTTCACTGTGAATAACTCCCCTGGGGTCAGTTGGACTCTGGCTACTCCAGATCAAAGGCAAACAGCAACTGGTTGCTACTGATACTTCTTTTAGAGCAAACTTTCTGGGACTGATTGTTACACTCGGAGGGAATTTGTTTTCTAATATGGAAACAAACTTCTTGATTGCTTGTTGCCATGAAATTTTGAAAAAGCAAACCAGATGGTAGATGCCAGGGAGGAGGAAGAAACCCAATTGTTAAACTGCATTCATAGCTTGTTGCATGCTCCTTTGAATCTCCTCAGTGGTGACAAATCTGTCTGCTGATAACAGGCTATATATATACCTTTTCATTTTGGTCATATTTATTTTTAATTGATTTTATTGGTACATTTTATATAGACTTTTTCATCATAATCAACATTGAGAGTTTGTACCACTACATGACACATCTTAATTCTCATTTTTCCCATTCCCCTGCCCTCCCTACAATTCCCACTCTCTATATACATAAGTTTTCTTTTCTTTTTCTTTACTATGAAATGTTTTCTTTCCCTTCTTAACTTACCCTTACCCCCTTTTCCCTTTGTCTTTTTAACACTTTCTTCCTATTTCACAATAGCCATCCTACATTTTAGATCTCATTTACACCTTCAGTTTCTCATACCAGAGAAATGATATGGGATTTACACATCTGTGTCCTATTTATTTCACTTACAAGCATGTCCTCAAGGTGCATCCATTTAGGTATAAATGTCTTTAATTTATTATCCTTTATGGTAGAGTAATACTCCATTTTATTTAAAAAAAATCCCATCTTTATCCTCTGAGAACAGGATATATTTGAGCAAAGAGCTAGAAGTTAGTAGAGCTCACACCGGTGGATAATGTGGGTGGTGGGTGCTCCTCAATCAGTGCTTTGGATATAGAAATGAACTGTGTCTCTTTGTAAGGACTTAAATTTTCCTGTGCAGCTTTAAAGTGAGATCTGGAGGTATTCTGACAAAAAGAGCAGAAGAAAGCCTGGAGTGAGGTTTGTGTCCTTGGAATCAGTGCATATCTTTCCAGGAGGACAACTCAGAGTAGCATCATTCACTTGGATATAAACATGTGGGCAGTGGTTGAAAAATAGAAACTATATCTTGTTTTATAAGTCACACACTGAATGAATGTAGAACATCACCCCTGGAGTTCTTTATACATTTGCCCCATAATGAAAACACAATTCTTTTTTTTTTGAGACAGGGTCTTGCTTTGAAATTCAGGCTGGCCCTGAGCTCACTATGTAGCTCAGGGAAGTCTCCAATTCAGCAATCCTCCTGTCTCTGCCTTCCGAGTGCTGGGGTGACAGGTTTGAGCCACCACGCCCGGCACTGTGGTGCGTGGTACTGATTGCTGGTGGGCGTGAGTCACCACGCCCAGCATTAACAAATTTTTAAAGGTGGGGTAGGGGAGCAGCAGGGATCATATAGATCTAGTTTCACTTACTATCTTTGTCATGTTTTGACTTAACTAGTCTGTTATTATGTTTTGGCAATTCTCTTGATCTACAAAGCAGAACACAAGAGAGCCTATTTGACAAGAATTTTAATGAGCACTGAAGAAGACCATATACATAACAACTGTAGGGGCTCTAGGAACTGCAGTTATGTTCTTCCTCCTCATCATTACCATTATCATCATTACCAGAATCGCAATTGCTACTACTACTATTATGTGGTCGTCTAATGGTTGAGAAATGTTCAGGAGACCTGGAAGCACTCATGGGTAAGATGGCACTGCTTAGGCAGGGGACTCAGAAGTAGGGGTGCAGGCGATGACCAGATAATGAGTCTAGGGACACTGTGTGGGCAGAATAAAAGTGATCTGGGCCAGCCCATCTCCATCTGTTTTTGAATTTTCCATTTTTAAGCAGGTTATGTTTGTTCATTAGGGAATTTGGTAATAAGAAATTTATTTAGAGTTTATTATGCAAATGATTATGGGTCAAAGAGCCACACCGATGTTCTCCTCAATCAGGCTGGAAATATTTACAACATTTAGACAATTAATTGCCTTCTGCACATGAACATTATGATAAATTAAAAGAGTTCAGACAAGCCGGAAATCATTATGTAAAAAACAGAAAAGATGCAGGTTCAACAAAGTGTCATTTTTTCAGAGCTGAGTTTTCTTTCCTCTCTAAGCTACTTTGTTCCCATCAGTTTTGTGCTGTTAGGTTCCTTTTGCTTTGGATTCCCTCTTTTTCACTGATTAGTTCTACAGTAACGAAGATATTTAACGGTTGGCTCTGGTGTTTTAAATATGTATTATGCACATATTTTATATGCATACAGTGACTCAGTTGATCCACAGGCTTGGTCAGAAGCCCACATGGAATGACTTTGAGGGGTCTCTCAGTAATAAGGGGACAGGGCTGAGATGAGCAGCTGCAAATCCCCATGTGCTGGTCCTTAGGCAGAACGAAAAATTTCAAAATATCAATTGGAAGGCAATGGGTGGGAAAATGCTTGTTTCGTGCTCTTCTGCCTCCTTAGTTGCTTACCCTGAGGCAAAGCTCACTAGTAGGATCATAAAGAAGATAAGGAAGTCATGCTGATGGAAGAGCGACATGCAAGCTGTGTTCAGACCTTGGTGTCAAACATAAGACATTGGGGGAGATATCTGTACCTGTTGAACTCGTTACACCATGAAGGCTCTCTAATCACCATGGGATTAGCTACAAAACACATGACATAAAACTTGCTGAATGAATTGCTTTTAAGCGTAAGGTTCAAGAGGGCTAAGTGTATTTATAGTGTGTACAACAGATCTCCCCAATTTCTTTACCTTGCAAAACTGAATCTGTCCTCACTGAACATCAATTCCTATTTGCCCTCCCCCCAGCTCCTGATAACCACCATTCTACTTTCTGTCTTTATAAATTTGATTACTCTACATACCCCATGTAAATGGAAGTAAAAGTATCTGTTTTATTTGACTGGGTTATTTTACTTGGCATAACGTCCTTGAAGTTCACCTATGTTGTAGTAGTGTCAAGATTTCCACCCTTTTTATGGCTGACTAGTATTTCGTTGTATGGATTTACCACATTTTATCTGTTAATGGAGGTTGGGCACAACTTGTAACTTTGTGAGGCTCTTTCCTTCACTGCCCTTACCTTATAGCTTACACAGCATAATGTCAAAAGAGAACAAGATCCTTAAGGCACTTAGGGAAAGTGAATTGCAAATATTAGCAAAATGACAAGAGAGAATATTCTTCATTTAATTTGTCATAATTTCTGCATGCTCAAGAAAAACAACAAGATAAAGTACAACCAAAAGTGCTGTGGTCTTGAAGTTTTCTCTAAATCTCAATTTTCACATGTAGCAGAGCCAATTTTTGTTGTTAACACAGCTCTAGAGTACAATGAAAAGGGTTCTTAAACTGTGTATGGCTTAGTTTTTCAATAATATGATGAAAAGAGAATGTGTCAAAACATGCAGCACAGTGGCTAGTGCCATAGGAGACTCAATGAATTCTGGGTAGAGTACTAGTCATATGCAGTTAACTATTTCATGAATATGCATTGTGTGCTTTCTGTGTCAGGCCCTATGGAGCATTCAGTACAAAGCAGTTGACAAATTGCAGGGTGTATAAAACTGAATCAACCATAATTCTCATATCTTGTGCACAGCAAAAGCAAATTTTGAGACACAATTTTTAAAGGGCTATTTATTCATACACTTGTGGTCATCACTTTTGTGTTGGCAAGGTCACAAAAGTGTTAGAAAGGATAAGTTTGAGGGGTACACAAGAGGAAATAGCAAGAAGGCCTTTGGCAAACATTCTGCCAAAATGGGGATTGGAAAGCAGGCACAATTTTGTACCAGGTATTCGGGTATATTTCCTAGTGCTTGGTTTGATACAAAAGGACAAGCAAGCAGTTTCAGGCTATTTGAAAAAATTGAAAGATTTTCCAGTGTTAGGGGTAAAGGATTTTGTGGCCATTTTTTAGAACAAGGAGGGATTAATGGATTATGCTTTTGTGTGTACTATTACTGTATCATGGTTCCATGGCAACTTGCAAGCAACTCACATGTGTCTGGTTTCTCCATAGGTAACATCCTTCTAATCAGCACAGCTGGGCTGAGAAAGAGAGGTACTGTTGTATTTTCATTTTAAAATGAGGGGAACTGACAAGTAGAGAGCTGAAATAATCCTTTTCAAAACACACTAGAATATATGGGAGATATTATGAAATAGAAAATATTCAAAGGGAAATGGGGTGTAGAGGTAAGTAACAGGGGGAAGAAAAAATATGATGGCAGTTTGAAAAGGGAAACACCCGGTATTGAAGAAAAAAAAAGAAACAAAGTTTATGTATACAGGGGCATGGGAATGTAGGGTGGGTGGAGGGAATGGGAAAAATGAGAACTGAGTCATATGCTGGTACAAATTCTCAATATTGTGTGTGATCTAGGGGGTCGGGGGTTGTGGGTGGGTAGGGATATAGGGAAAAATGAGAATCAACTCGTATCATATACTGGTATAAGTTCCCCAACATTGAGTGTGATTATGAGCTGAATGCAAAAAGTACCAATAAAGAATTCAATTAAACAAATATTGTGTGTGATCATGATGTGTATATATAATGTACCAATAAAGAGTCAAATTAAAAGAAAAAAACACAACTGGTAAGTAGCAGAGCCAGGACCCTTCTGGCATATTCTCTAGAAAAGGTGACCTATAGGGAAAGAAGTGAAAGGAAGGACATTGGGTCTATTACAGAGGAGAAGGAGTGGACTTGTGTGCTGGAGAGTACTTGTCCTTTTTATTAAAATCATCATATTATCTCTTATTGTCATCCACTTAAATAATATTCAAAATGCTCTACTACCATATTCAATATGAGGGCTTTGGCATCCCAAGGAAGAAGAAATAATAGATCTGTTTTGCTCAGCGTAAAAGGAACCTTTTGTGATTCTTTTTGGTCGTGCATGTTTTCCTTTTTTAAGATAATTTGACTGTTTTCAGTTGCTATTGCTTCTACAGAGGAAAATGAAAACAATTGCAGAGTAAAAGGCTTCTCAGCATCAATAATCTATACTGTTATTTCTCAGAAGTTCCAGAGAGAGTTGGGAAGGTCAGCCTTGATGGCCTAGTGAAGGAAGAGAGCAGGTAGCTGTCACCTCAGGCACCTAGGCAAAGCTTAGATGATCTAGATTTGAAATTTGATGGGAGAAGAGGCAAATCAGGTACAGTGGAGCCTTGACTTATGAACTCGAATCTCTCGAGGGCTGGTTATAACTCAGGTTGGTTGTAAGTCAATACTATTGGTAATGGAAATACCTATAATGTGCTTGAAACCTCCCAAAGCACCCGTTAGCTAACTTTTCCATAATAATAAGGGTTGTATTATGTTTGTAATTTACCAGAAAGACCAATAATTTTCCTAGTATATTCACCAAAAAGTCATAAAGTGTGCCTAGATTGCCAGAAATAACAATTTCACACTGTACTCATCATTCATGTTGACAACATCTTTGGAAGGGAGGATGAAATGGAAGGTGTTTATTGTTTTCAAAGAGAGACTCCTTCTACAAGAACATCAGGAATCTGGATCTCTGGCGTCCTTTATCTTTTGGGGAGTTTGTAGTTCACTAGGACCTGGTTCTGGCTCATGAGGTCTCAACATTTTCGGAATTGAAATCTGGTCTGATGTTTCCTTTTGCTATATTTTCTTTAACACTGTTCTGTAGTTTGATACGACATTGTCATTAAGCAAATGAATGCTGTGATTGGCTTTTTCTTTGTCTGGATTGGTTTTCTCTACAAATGTTTGTAGCTCTATCCATTTTGTCAGGATTTCCTTCATTTCAGAAGAAGTTTTCTGCACTAATTATTGACACTCCCCCCTGCTCTTCAGAAAGCTCCTCAGCTGCTAATCTCTCTTGCTCTGCCAGAAGTGGCTGAAGTTTCTCTGTAGACAGTTCCTCTGAGTGTTCCTCCACCAGTGCTGGGATTACAGGCGTGAGCAACCACGCCCAGCAAATTTATCATTCTTTATAGTTGAGTAATACTCCGTTTTATAAAAAAAAAACCCACATCTTCTTTATCCATTCTCCTGTTGATGGGCATTTGGGCTGTTTCCAAGATTTAGCTATCACAAACTGAGGTGCTATGAACATGGGTGCACAAACGTTGCTGTGATATGAATCTTTTAATTCTTTCATGTATATTCCTAGTAGGGGAATATCAGGATCAAATGGGACCCCTAATCCTAGTTTTCTGAGGAATCTCCACACTGATCTCCACAGCGGTTGTACCAGTCTACATTCTGACTAACAGTGGAGAAGGGTTCCTTTCTCCCCACAGCCTTGCCAGCATTTATATCTGGTTGCTTTTGCAATAGCAACCATTCTTTGTGGAATTAGTTGAAATCTGTGTCATTTTCATCTATATCTCTAATGACCAGTGATGTTGAGCATTTCTTCATATGCTTCTTAGCTGTTTCAACTTCTTCCTCTAAAAAGTGTCTCTTCATTTCAGCTGCCCATTTTTGAACCTTAAATTTTTGGGGGGCGGGTCTGACTTTTTAAAAGCTCTTTATATATTCTAGATAGTAGCCCTTTATCTGAGAAACAGATAGTAAAGATTTTTCCCATATTGTTGGCTGTCTTTTAGCTCTGCTGGTGTTTTTTTTTTTTTTTTTTTTTGCTGTGCAGAAAATTTTTAATAGGATGAGATCCCATTTGTTGATTTTTTCTGCTAGTTCTCATGCTAGAGAGGTTTTTGTTCATAAAGACTCTCCCTAAGCCAGTGTCTCCAAGAGTTTTACCTAACCTGTTTTCCATCAGGTTTAGTGTTTCTGTTTTAATGTTTAGGTCTCTAATCCACTTTGATCTTAGTTCAGTACACAGTGAAAGAGATGGATCTAGCTTAACTCTTTGGCAGGTTGAATCCCAGTTTTTCCAGCACCGTTTGATAAAGCGGCTGTCTTTTCTCCATTGAGGATATTTGGCTACTTTGTCAAAGATGAGGTGGCTTAGTGTATCGGGAGTTGTCTCTAGATCTTCTAATCTATTCTACTGGTCCTCATGTCTGTTACTTCACTGGTACCATGCAGTTTTTATCATAGTGGCTTTATAATATAGCTTCAAGTTAGGGATTGTAATACCCCTTGCCATGTCTTTGTTGCTTAGAATTGCGTTTGATATTCTAGTTCTTTTGTGGATCCAGATAAATTTTTGGAATATTTTTTTTGAGACAGGATTTTGCTTTGTATGTAGTTCAGGCTAGCCCTGAGCTCACTATGTAGCCCAGGGAAGCCTCGAACTCACAGCAATCCTCCTGCCTCTGCCTCCTGAGTGATGGAATTATAGGCATGAGTCACCATGCCCAGCTAAATTTTTGGAATATTTTCTCTAGCTCTGTGAAGTATGGTGATGGGATTTTTTTTTTTTTTTTTTTTTTTGCTTTTTGGAGACAGGGTCTTGCTTTGTAGTTCAGGCTGGCCCTGAGCTCACTATGGTGCCCAGGCAAGCCGCCGCGAACTCAGCAATCCTCCTGCCTCTGCCTCCCGAGTGCTGGGATTACAGGCGTGAGCCACCATGCCCGGCATTGTGGTATGCGGTGTTGATTGCTGGTGGGCGTGAGTCTCCACGCCCAGCATTGTATGTGGTTTCCGGGGATTG